>JAFBMS010001041.1:0-49750 GCA_019788955.1 Albula glossodonta
TTTGACCTGGCACCATGGCTTAGCACTAAGCAGCATGTAGTAGCACACACATTTGACCTGCCACCTATGCTTAGCACTAAGCAGCGCGTATTAGCGCAGCGTTTGACCTGGCACCATGGCTTAGCACTAAGCAACATGTATTAGCGCACGCGTTTGACCTGCCACCATGTCTTAGCACTAAGCAGCGCGTATTAGCGCCGCGTGGCACCATGTCTTAGCACTAAGCAGCGCGTATTAGCGCACGCGTTTGACCTGGCACCATGGCTTAGCACTAAGCAGCATGTATTAGAGCACGTGTTTGGCCTGGCACCATGGCTTAGCACTAAGCAGCATGTAGTAGCACACGCTTTGACCTGGCACCATGGCTTAGCGCTAAGCAGCATGTATTAGAGCACGTGTTTGGCCTGGCACCATGTCTTAGCACTAAGCAGCGCATATTAGCGCATGCGTTTGACCTGGTACCATGGCTTAGCACTAAGCAGTATGTCTCTTAGTGCTATGCAGCATGTATTAGCGCAAAGTTTGGCCTGGTACCATGGCTTAGCACGAAGCAGCATGTATTAGCACAAGTTTGGCCTGGTACCATGGCTTAGCACGAAGCGCATGTATTAGCGCACGCGTTTGGCCTGGCACCATGTCTTAGTGCTAAGCATGGTATTATCGCACGCATTTGGCCTGGTACCATGGCTTAGCGCTAAACAGTTTGTCTTAGTGCAAGCGCATGTATTAGCACACGCGTTTGACCTGGTACCATGGCTTAGCACTAAGCAGTTTTTTTAGCGCATGAGTTTGGCCTCGCACCATGGCTTAGCGCTAAGCAGCATGTATTAGCACACGCGTTTGACCTGGCACCATGTCTTAGCACTAAGCAGCATGTATTAGCGCATGCTTTTGGCCTGGCACCATGTCTTAGCGCTAAGCAGCATGTGTAGCACACGTTTTTGACCTGGCCCATGTCTTAGCACTACTAGCAGCATGTATTAGCGCAAGTTTTGGCCTGGCACCATGTCTTAGCGAAGCAGCATGTATTAGCACACGTTTTTCCTGGCACCATGTCTTAGCACTAAGCAGCATGTATTAGTGCACGCTTTTGGCCTGGCACCATGTCTTAGCGCTAAGCAGCATGTAGTAGCACACTGTTTGACCTGGCACCATGTCTTAAAACACCAAGCAGCATGTATTAGCGCACGCTTTTGGCCTGGCACTATGTCTTAGCACTAAGCAGCGTGTATTAGCGCATGAGTTTGGCCTGGCACCATGGCTTAGCGCCAAGCAGCATGTATTAGCACACGTGTTTGACCTGGCACCATGTCTTAGCACTAAGCAGCATGTATTAGCGCATGCTTTTGGCCTGGCACCATGTCTTAGCGCTAAGCAGCATGTAGTAGCACACGTGTTTGACCTGGCACCATGTCTTAGCACTAAGCAGCATGTATTAGCGCATGCTTTTGGCCTGGCACCATGTCTTAGCGCTAAGCAGCATGTATTAGCACACGTGTTTGACCTGGCACCATGTCTTAGCACTAAGCAGCATGTATTAGCGCACGCTTTTGGCCTGGCACCATGTCTTAGCGCTAAGCAGCATGTAGTAGCACACGTGTTTGACCTGGCACCATGTCTTAGCACCAAGCAGCATGTATTAGCGCACGCTTTTGGCCTGGCACCATGTCTTAGCACTAAGCAGCGTGTATTAGCGCGTGTTTGGCCTGGCACCATGGCTCATTGCGTTCTTCAGCGATTGAGTCCTCACCCTGCTGTCTGCATGCTGTAGCTATATGCCACTGTGATGTGCACAGTGCAAACCGCTGTGTCAGACTCTGGGCCTCCAGGGTAGAGTCTCTGTGCTGCTACTGGTTTCGGCTCTGACTGCTTCTCACAGTGCTGTCTTACACATAGGCTTATGATTATAACTGACCTTCATATGATAGGTCATTTCCTTCATGGATTTCAATTGCAAGTGAATTCAACTTTTGAGTCAGCTTACTTGTTCACAGTTTTGTTTCAGGCTGATTTTTGTTCAGCAGTTTTTGTTTCTATCTAACCTGAATTAATTTGTGAATTATTCATGCTTAATTTGTCAATTTTTTCATTGATTCTATTGTGGTCTTCTGTTCTTCTTTGACTTTGTTTGATTTTTCCTGGGGGGTGGTTACATTGGTGTCAGACGTTTTCTGTATAGTTCCAAACGGACCAACCTGCACTTCAGTTTAAATAGACAACCTGAGGAGGAACATCCATTTAGATTCGCTCAGTGGAGAAGAATAAAAAGTTCTTTACTGAGAACTTCATCAAAGTCTTACCAGCTTGCTTTCAGGACCTCGTATTAAAGGAGCTGCTCAGATGTTTTTGCTATCCTTCTGTTACCTTTTGTACCTCACGGACTCTCTGGGGTGAGAGACACACTGTCGCAGTCACACACAAAAAAGAAACAGAAATATTCTCGCAGGACTGAGATCAGAGTGCTGCAGCTGCTGAAGCACAGCAGCTATTCCTCAGCCCTGGCCCAGTTTGCACTGCGCAAGCCTGCCTTCCAAAGGCACACTACCCAGGTACATCAGGCCCTCAGCGCTGGCCCAGTTTGCACCGCGCGAGCCTGCCTTCCACAGGCACACTACCCAGGTAGATCAGGCTGCACAAGACCAAATCGTAATTCAACAGATTAAATACAATTAAGCTTTTTACTTAAAATATTCACTGATTTCATATTTCCTTTCACCCGTTTTTAATGCAGCACAGTTGAACATTTCCCCGCCACGTCTGGCTGAAGGGTAATCAATATTCCACAGTCACAGAGTGACTCCTCCCGTTTTATCAGTCTGCACCTTTGAAATGGCGGATCGATGACGCATAATTAAAAAACAGGCAGCCCCATTTGTGTGTTACATTTTCACAAGCCTTTGTTTGTTTTGGGCATTTACCAAACGTAATCCTGGAAATGAATGTAAAACTGTAGAGAAGTGTGACACATGTTTCTAATATTTTGTATTTTAAATGAAGCAAAAAGGGATCCTGTACACTATTTTGGTTCTGGTTCTTATGGCAAGCAGTCACATGGTCATGACATCACCTGAAATTCTGTCAAGATGGAATAAACACCGGCCTGGCTGGCAGACCCAGCACAGACGGAACACCAGGCTTAGTGAACATGGCAGGTTTGTCCTGCTAGCAATTCAGAATGTCAATTTTTTCACATTGTAATCATGGCAGCAATTAATAATTTCTAACTCTCTATTTTGAAAGGAGAACCATACATGACACAAAACCATACCTATAGGGATATTTGAACTTTAAACAGCTTCCAGTCTAATGTGCTGGTGTTTTGTTCATTGTTACTGTTTACTGCATTGATTTTTGTAATGAGATTGCTTGCTCAGTGAACCTCACTCTGTCTCACCAAGCGAACGTCAGTCTGGGAGCAGATGCCAGGATTTTCATTACTAAATTAAATTTCAGCAAAATTTATGAACAAGGTTAAAAGTTATACTCAAAGTGCACTTTTTCAACACACGAGTGGGAAGATACACTTTCGCCGTGGTAGAAAGAAGACTTAGTAGCAAAAAATCAAGTAAGACTATGATGATAAGACATGTTCCAGAATTCCTTTTCTCATTTCTGCCTCAGGAAAAAATTAAAATGCTGACACTAGACAAATCTACTGGCGCTCTCTCCTGTTATTGCGGTAACCCATGCACCTGCACTCACAGACTACATAGGCAATGGGCCTAACTTAACAACAGTTAACATATTTTTCAATACTTTCACATCTCACTCCTCTATATATACATTTTCTGTTACATTTTTTAAAACGTGTCTAATTCAGATTGCCTCCTGCTTGCACCTGCAAACTCTAGGATGAATGGAAAAGAGTACCTTTCTTGTGTGAAGCTTCCGATTTGGAGCCATGTGGGACTAATGAAAAGAAGATTGTCATTAATCACATGATATTCTAACAGCAAATTCTCTTGATGTGTTTTTCACTGCGAAAACAAAATGAAAAACACACACACAAAAAAGCATGGCCAGGTTATTGAGTACACGCCTGCCAACACTTGGACATTTGTAAGTGTGTGGCAGGGAGGGGCGGGGCCAACATACGAGAGGCAGGAGCTGCAAGGCAGGGATGCAGTTGGTGTTTTCTGTCAGGAACGCCATAGAGCGGGCAGGAGAGGAGCGATGCACGGACATGGGGGGGGGGAGGGAGGGGTGCAATGCAGAATCTGGCACGAGAGGCAAAGGGGGGTTAGCAGAGTGCACTCTGAGGGGAGGGAAATGCAAAGACTACATGTCAAACTGGCTTCACTTAAATCTGCCTGGCGCTGTTTGCCTGCTGTTTCTCCTTTTGTCTCCCCACTCAGGAGCTGGCAGACACGGTGACACGCCCCATTGTGACTATTTTCAAATTTTTATAAAAAGTTTTTTTAAACAGAGAGATGGAGAATTTCCATACACTGTACATTTCAGATTGGGCACCTTCCAAATTATTTGCAGATATTTACAAGAAAAATTATTTACAAGAAAAATATTTGTCACTGTGCATACAAAGGGAATGGAAACTTGCTACTGAACTCATGAAGTGTGAGGTCATACTATTTAAGAGAAAATCATAATGGTGGCTGGGACAATGAGGGTACTGTGAGCAGTGAGGTGAGTCATTGTGTAGCGTCACTGTCACTGCTAGCAGCTGAGCATTTCTCTCCCTGAAATCAACTTTATCACGTGTTCTGTAAGTAATCTTATATTCACATTTTATGCTAATCAGTCCATTATAATGTGAGATACTGGGGTGACCTGAAAAATCCTTATGAATGGAAGGCTGCGCTGCTTGCCTAATTTCATGAAAATGTGTAGTTGTTACGGTAAATATATAAAACGGGTAATCGATACATTTCCCGGAAATCCATGTAGTTCCCTGCGGATCGGGAAATCAGTACATTTCCGGGGAATTCTATAAACCTCCCAGCAGACGAGAAAATGTGGATTTGGGAAAAAAAAAAAAAAAAAAACAACCAGCACGCTCACCTATGCTTGGAGCGGTCCGTCAGTTGCGCTCCATGCATCAATTTATCCGCGGGGCGTGACGCACGCTCAACACTATCGTGGATGTTTTACCTTGGAGGCAACTGCGTTTTAACATTTTTTTAAAGAACGGATTATTTAATGTCTTCCATAGCCGCACAAGCGAACACTAGTGTACAGAACTAATAGCTGAAACCTTACGATCTGACACCTAATGAATAAAAAGTTATGTTTTACGGCAATGCAGTCTAAGTAGTTGTCTAGATGAGGACAAAAATTAGTAAAAGGTAATATTTCAGTAACATGGAAGCATCGTTTTTGCAATTAAAATCAGACGCTTGGCGGACAAATGAAGCGAGAGAAAAATTAAATACTCAGTTCTCTGTGGTTCAAGACAAGAAAAACGTTGAAAACACAGTCGCCTCCTTGGTAAGACATGCAGTGCAGAGTGGAGCGTGCATCATGCCCCGCGGATGAATTGACTCTTGGAGCGCAACTTGTCAAGTGTAGGTGAGCGTGCTAGTTGTTTTTTTTTTTTTAATCCACATTTTCCCGTCTGCTGGGAAATGTGTAGAATTCCCCGAAAATATACTGATTTCCCGTTTTTTTTTTTTTTTGCTTTAACTTAATAATAAAATGCATAATTTCGGACAATAACTCATTAGTACATACATAGATTGTAGATATAGGTTGTTCTAAATCTTTCACATGGTTAATTTTCATATGTGCCATGTGGAACAGTGTTACATAGGCATACAAATGATAAGCTGTCAAGCAATTTGGTATTTACATTGTGTCCTTTATTAGGGTAAGGGCTCTCTAAATTACTGAAACTTCATTTCCACAATGTAAAATTTGTTTCGTATTTATTAACAGTTTATAGTTTGACCTCTTGTAGCCTATGATCAATTTTGCAAGTTTATTTAGATGTTAAGTGGTTATAGTCTCACTATTTGATACTAATAGTCTCAAAATGAAATAACTTGAAAATAAACTGCATGACAGGATGACTGATGGTGCAGGACATAGTGAATCGTTTGGTTGTATCTCTAAAACATCACGTTCCACCAAAACACAAGGATAGCTTATGTACCGAACCTCATAAGGGAACTCAGTATATCACTTAAACAGGCAACTCCAGCAAAAAGCCCTGCACCCATCCGTGCAGTCAGAGCTAGAACAGCAGGTATTAGGGAAGTGCTGTTCAGCTGCGCTCCGTTCTGATTTATCTCCTGCTGTGGTGTATCTGCTGTGCCTGGGCCTGAGAAGAGTCTGTTTATTAGCCTGAGTGCATTGCACGCTCACAACTCACTAACCATCAACAAGCAATTAATTAGATATTAATAAGATATCAATATGATATTATATTTAGTAAGGATGCAAGATTTAAATAATCATGTTCACAATCATATGCATTTGAAGTCTTTGACAGGTCCATGAGGTTACCTCTGTAGGTGAGTTGTGCTCTTACATTGGACCTGATCCCTATGGTAGTCTTAGCTGTTTCTGTTATCGTGACCCATCACACCAACACAATTATGAGTGACATCTTCAAGAAAACACTCTTCAGATGTGTATCTATTCTAATTCACAATTTTTTTTGCTATACTACCTTCAAAGCTTTTGTTTGGGGATACTCATTTTATAAAAATCACTCACACTCCCATTCCATTAGGGCACACGGCAGACCTTTCCAAAACCAACTAATTTCAAAATATACTACAAAATGTGTTATACATTTAAATTTGTAATTGTTTTTTTCAGTATTAATGCTGCAGGTCTTATATTTCACAGTTATGGTAAGGAAAAAATGAAATTTAAAGAAAAATTGGGCCTGTGTTATTTCCCTCATGGTGATTAAAATAACCAGGCAATAATTTTCTGTTAATTTGGCCATCCCATTAAACCATCATATTTCTCCTCAGTGTCATTTTTTCACACGTGTGTTTGTGCTTTCTCTCCTTATCCTGAGTAGCCTGCATTACAGTATCGTATTTCAGACTGAGTAGCTCACCCGACTATGCAGCAGCAGTGTTCCATCTGAGAGTTGAACTCGCAGCCCTCTGGTTTTAAGCCCAGAACTCCTGCCACCACACCTACTCACTAGTGTAACACAAATGCCTTTCACGTGTTTCCCATGAAGCAACAAGTTAACATGTGATGCATGCTGCTCACTACGTCCGCTCAATTTTTTTTTCCATTCAGAACTTCCACATATTGAAACACAGGGTTGACTAACAGGGCTGAGTTTCTTAGTACACCTCATCTCCAAATCAAACGTAAAAAAGACAGCTCCCCAAAGGCTGGCAAGTCCTCTCTCTTCTAGTGACAGATTGGAATAATGCCTCTCTGGGCATCCTAAAGATGCACACCCAGCACACAGTGCCACACCTGAGAGTCCTCTGCCTACTTTGAAAGTGGTTTAGCCTTGTAATTTAAAAACATTTCGCAGTAATTTAGAGAGCCCTGCACAGACCATAATTCTTCTAATCTGTTACATCCACTCCCCTCAACAAGAGGCCCAGCCTAGCATTAGACCTGGACTCATGTTTCCCCAGTGTGGGCCTAAGGGTTCGGCAGGGAAGGGGGTCCATCCCCTGTAATTTGCCAATTGAGCAACTGACTTTCAGTTTTCTGTAAGCATAGGGGACCACAGAACTCATCACATGATTCAAGTGATCAAGGCCAACGACAGAATCTCAGGGCTGGACTTTATGCTGACTGTGCAAAGAGCGGGCTTCCTAATGTAAATGTCTCGTGTCTTGGTAACCAGTGCTGCTTGTTATTCTTGGGTGTCTGTTGTTATGGAAACTTGTTTCGCCCCCCCCCCGGGTTCTTAGAGATACAAGTCTGGTTACCATAGCCAATAATTATACATATTTTACATAATCTTTACTGGTGGAGTTTACAAGTAAGAACTCAGAAACAACAAAGAATGATTTTATTGTCTCTGTTAGGTTTTTTCATATATAGTTATCCACTTCCATACAGTTAAATTGCCCATTGATTAAAGTATGTGTATTTATGCATTTCTTATGTATTCTATTGTTGGGCAAAATTTCACAAAGGAAATATACACCTCAGGGGAAAAAAGATTTAGAACAACATTCCAGTTTCTAAAGAGACCCCGATCCTGAGCACACCTTATCTTAACTGCCAGTCAGGCAACAAAGAGGAAAAAAGTCATTTAATATGAATATATTTCTCACCAGCATTAAAATGCTGTGAGGACAACAGTAAAGACCAGCCAGAGCAGGAGGCAGGCAAGCCCCTGTACCTGAGGCAGGGAACTCGTGGGAGTTCATGTTTGAACTGCTGGAGATTATCCTGCCAGTGGGTCGCCCTCAGATTAGTATATACTTCATAAGTGTGGAGTTAGCAGTTGTTTTGCCTTCAGCTGTGCCCGAGCACTCCCTTTGCCATTGCCGTTTGTATGAGAACACAGCACTCCCATGAATTAGAGCTTGCCCTGTAATCCCATTAGCATCCCATTCATCATGGCCTGATCACACCAAATAAATGTCAAGCTCCACCAGTGTATCTTTGTTCAGCTCTATAGGATAACACATGAATGAGGAAGAGAAGCAAGAGGAGTAACACTGGACATACAGAAACAATCCAAAACAAGAAAAAGCAATTGAGTAAATATACCGCAGCAGACTGTATATTTACAAATGAACAACCGGTCTTGGAAAAACAAAATGGATAATCCATTCAGAGGCAGGGTGACTGAAGTCAGTCTGATTCTGTAAGCTTTACACTGGTCATCACTGTAAACATGGCCTGGTAGCATTTAAAGGAGGCTGAGATCGTTGGAGGAGAGGCCACCCAAAGAGGCAACCCATGCTGGTGATGTTTTTTAGAGTGGGGTTCTGCTCGACCTCGTGGCTGTCAGCCCCGCTGCACGTCAGTGTGACGGATACTGAGAGACAAGGTTAAAGAGGAGAGCCGAATCACAGCGGCGGCCCACACCGCTCAGCCAGGCCCCCTGGCCTGAGAGCCCCACCCAGCCTGTCTGCTAACGGGGGGATGGCCTTCGTCCCATGCCTGTGATTGTGGGTTGAAGAACAGAATTCCCAACTTGCTCTTCTGCTTTAGACCTAGTCTTCCAAGGCATCTCCTGAGTAAAAGGGAGCCATCACTGGGCACAAACTCTAATGAACAGAAATATTTATTTATCCATTTCTGGCTTGTTCATTTTATTCGTACACATTAGGAATGTACGTGCTCTTGAAATAATAATTGTAATTCATAGATGAACTTGCCTAGGTCTGAGATGGGAGCACGGATGTTGACCATTTCTCCCAGTGCCTGGTATTTCTGTCTGTGCGCTCAGGCATCCCAAAGGAGAGAAGAGTGGTAGGACTTTGTTGGGGGTGGGTGGCTCGGAACACTCGCTGCACTGCTGCTTACACCGGCTCTAAAGCCAGAAGCTACACACACCATGTACTTTCCCCGGCCGCAGGGGCGAGCTGCGCTCATGTGGCCGCGGGACTGGGCTCTGTAATTACGGGCAGCTGCATGGGCTGTCCCGGCGTGCCATTGTGCCACATCATTCCGTTTTTTTCCCCTTCAAAACGAAATCCTGCTAAATGACTTGGTAAGATTTCCCACAGCGAGAGTCAGTGATGATCAGTGTAATTTCTGTCCCATGCTGGCACATTCGTAGCTTCAGGCAAATCTCTGTTTTTTGTTCTTTTTTTGTCCTCCTCTTTTTTATCACTCTTTCAGTAACCACCGAATTAGCAGGTCCAGTGCTAATCTGAAGAAGTGCCCTTCCAGGACTCCAGAGGAAGTGGAGACCTCTTATCATGTCTGAGTGTGTTTATTGTGAGCAACCCTCCAGAATAGTCAAACGGTGACTGAGGCTGTTTTGAGCTCCTAGTGACGCGGCCACTTCACGGGTTGAGTCTATCCAAAGTCTGAGCAGAAAATACAATAGGGACTGTCTGTACATGTGCTGCTCTGGGAAAAAATGCCTGAACAAGACAACAGCCTTAGTCTCAAATTTGCATATGTATTATACGGACATTTACCATTATTCATGAAGTGCACAGTATTCATATTCATTAAATAAAGTCAGTTCTGGGGGGGGGGGGTCATTTATCTGTTCTACCTTGATATTTTTGAAGAGATAAGCGATTAAACGTATTTTCTCTGGTTAAAATAAGTGAGGAGGAAACCCCACTCACAATAAGTAAGAGGATTACTTAAGCAATTAAGGAGTAATTGCTGCTACTGGGATGGTCTCAACTATGATAATACCATCACTCACAGATGAAAGCTTTATTTGACTTTATTTTATCTGAATCACCAGTGAGAGTGATACCACATCGGTTTAAATGGCCCTGCTGTGGTGTATTTACTCTGAGTGTGTCCCTTTGTGGCGTATTTACTCTGAGTGTGTTCCTGTGTGGCGTATTTACTCTGAGTGTGTCTCTGTGTGGTGTATTTACTCTGAGTGTGTCCCTGTGTGGCGTATTTACTCTGAGTGTGTCCCTGTGTGGCGTATTTACTCTGAGTGTGTTCCTGTGTGTTGTATTTACTCTGAGTGTGTTCCTGTGTGGTGTATTTACTCTGAGAGTGTCCCTGTGAGTTGTATTTACTCTGAATGTGTCTCTGTGTGGTGTATTTACTCTGAACGTGTCCCTGTGTGGCGTATTTACTCTGAGCGTGTCCCTGTGTGTTGTATTTACTCTGAGCGTGTTCCTGTGTGGCGTATTTACTCTGAGTGTGTCCCTGTGTGTTGTATTTACTCTGAGTGTGTTCCTGTGTGGCGTATTTCCTCTGAGTGTGTCCCTGTGAGTTGTATTTACTCTGAATGTGTCCCTGTGTGGCGTATTTACTCTGAGTGTGTCCCTGTGAGTTGTATTTACTCTGAACGTGTCCCTGTGTGTTGTATTTACTCTGAACGTGTCCCTGTGTGGCGTATTTACTCTGAACATGTCCCTGTGTGGCGTATTTACTCTGAGTGTGTCTCTGTGTGTTGTATTTACTCTGAACGTGTCCCTGTGTGGTGTATTTACTCTGAACGTGTCCCTGTGTGGTGTATTTACTCTGAACGTGTCCCTGTGTGGCGTATTTACTCTGAACATGTCCCTGTGTGGCGTATTTACTCTGAGTGTGTCTCTGTGTGTTGTATTTACTCTGAACGTGTCCCTGTGTGGTGTATTTACTCTGAACGTGTCCCTGTGTGGTGTATTTACTCTGAGTGTGTTCCTGTGTGGTGTATTTACTCTGAGTGTGTCCCTGTGTGGTGTATTTACTCTGAGTGTGTCTCTGTGTGTTGTATTTACTCTGAACGTGTCCCTGTGTGGCGTATTTACTCTGAGTGTGTCTCTGTGTGTTGTATTTACTCTGAGTGTGTCTCTGTGTGGCGTATTTACTCTGAGCGTGTCCCTGTGTGTTGTATTTACTCTGAGTGTGTCCCTGTGTGGTGTATTTACTCTGAGTGTGTCTCTGTGTGTTGTATTTACTCTGAACGTGTCCCTGTGTGGCGTATTTACTCTGAGTGTGTCTCTGTGTGTTGTATTTACTCTGAGTGTGTCTCTGTGTGGCGTATTTACTCTGAGCGTGTCCCTGTGTGTTGTATTTACTCTGAGTGTGTCCCTGTGTGTTGTATTTACTCTGAGTGTGTCCCTGTGTGTTGTATTTACTCTGACTGTGTCCCTGTGTGGTGTATTTACTCTGAGTGTGTTCCTGTGTGGCGTATTTAGTCTGAGTGTGTTCCTGTGTGGTGTATTTACTCTGAACGTGTCTCTGTGTGGTGTATTTACTCTGAGTGTGTCTCTGTGTGGCGTATATACTCTGAATGTGTCCCTTTGTGTTTTATGTACTCTGAGCATGTCCCTGTGTGGCGTATTTAATCCGAGTGTGTTCCTTTGTGGTGTATTTACTCCGAGTGTGTCCCTGTGTGTTGTATTTACTCAGAGTGTGTCCCTGTGTGGCGTATTTACTCTGAGTGTGTTCCTGTGTGGCGTATTTACTCTGAGTGTGTCTCTGTGTGGTGTATTTACTCTGAGTGTGTCCCTGTGTGGCGTATTTACTCTGAGTGTGTCCCTGTGTGGCGTATTTACTCTGAGTGTGTTCCTGTGTGTTGTATTTACTCTGAGTGTGTTCCTGTGTGGTGTATTTACTCTGAGTGTGTCCCTGTGAGTTGTATTTACTCTGAATGTGTCTCTGTGTGGTGTATTTACTCTGAACGTGTCCCTGTGTGGCGTATTTACTCTGAGTGTGTCCCTGTGTGTTGTATTTACTCTGAGTGTGTTCCTGTGTGGCGTATTTACTCTGAGTGTGTCCCTGTGTGTTGTATTTACTCTGAGTGTGTTCCTGTGTGGCGTATTTACTCTCTGAGTGTGTCCCTGTGAGTTGTATTTACTCTGAATGTGTCTCTGTGTGGCGTATTTACTCTGAGTGTGTCCCTGTGAGTTGTATTTACTCTGAACGTGTCCCTGTGTGTTGTATTTACTCTGAACGTGTCCCTGTGTGGCGTATTTACTCTGAACGTGTCCCTGTGTGGCGTATTTACTCTGAGTGTGTCTCTGTGTGTTGTATTTACTCTGAACGTGTCCCTGTGTGGTGTATTTACTCTGAACGTGTCCCTGTGTGGTGTATTTACTCTGAGTGTGTTCCTGTGTGGTGTATTTACTCTGAGTGTGTCCCTGTGTGGTGTATTTACTCTGAGTGTGTCTCTGTGTGTTGTATTTACTCTGAGCGTGTCCCTGTGTGTTGTATTTACTCTGAGTGTGTCTCTGTGTGTTGTATTTACTCTGAGTGTGTCTCTGTGTGGCGTATTTACTCTGAGCGTGTCCCTGTGTGTTGTATTTACTCTGAGTGTGTCCCTGTGTGTTGTATTTACTCTGAGTGTGTCCCTGTGTGTTGTATTTACTCTGAGTGTGTCCCTGTGTGGTGTATTTACTCTGAGTGTGTCCCTGTGTGGTGTATTTACTCTGAGTGTGTTCCTTTGTGGTGTATTTACTCCGAGTGTGTCCCTGTGTGTTGTATTTACTCCGAGTGTGTCCCTGTGTGGCGTATTTAATCCGAGTGTGTTCCGGTGTGGTGTATTTACTCTGAGTGTGTTCCTGTGTGGTGTATTTACTCCGAGTGTGTCCCTGTGTGGCGTATTTAATCCGAGTGTGTTCCGGTGTGGTGTATTTACTTTGAGTGTGTCTCTGTGTGGCGTATTTACTCTGAGTGTGTCTCTGTGTGGTGTATTTACTCTGAGTGTGTTCCTGTGTGGTGTATTTACTCTGAGTGTGTCTCTGTGTGGCGTATTTACTCTGAGTGTGTTCCTGTGTGGTGTATTTACTCTGAGTGTGTTCCTGTGTGGTGTATTTACTCTGAGTGTGTTCCTGTGTGGTGTATTTACTCTGAGTGTGTCCCTGTGTGGTGTATTTACTCTGAGTGTGTCTCTGTGTGGCGTATTTACTCTGAGTGTGTTCCTGTGTGGTGTATTTACTCTGAGTGTGTCTCTGTGTGTTGTATTTACTCTGAGTGTGTCTCTGTGTGGCGTATTTACTCTGAGTGTGTTCCTTTGTGGTGTATTTACTCTGAGTGTGTTCCTGTGTGGTGTATTTACTCTGAGCATGTCCCTGTGTGGCGTATTTACTCTGAGTGTGTTCCTGTGTGGTGTATTTACTCTGAGTGTGTTCCTGTGTGGCGTATTTACTCTGAGTGTGTCTCTGTGTGGCGTATTTACTCTGAGTGTGCCTCTGTGTGGCGTACGTCTGGATTCAGTAAAGAATGCCTGGAATTCAGACTGCAGCAAAGAACTTTATTTTTTTTATTTTATTTTATCATCGTGCAGTAAAATTACAGGCCAGTATGGGAGTAGTGTTTTAAATGAAAAACTTTTTGTCTTGGAGGGTTGCCATTTTGAGTTGGGTAATATTTACTGAAGGTTTTGGCAGTGTTTGATTCTATCTGGTACAGAACCCTCTGACATGTGGTGCTGTCACTGAGGAAAATTCTCTTTTAGTCATTCTCCAAATGGTCATAACAGGTTGCTCTTCGGTCATCTCAGATGTCAACTGCTGTGTCCACAAGACATACATTCAGGATACTGAAACACTGTGCAGGGCTCCGCACAGGAATGCCACCAGCCTGCTCTGAGCCGCTGCCTCTGCAGCTCCTACACAACGCCATGATTCAGTCCACACCATCAAAACTTTACCCTTTTACTTTTTTTTTGTTTTTCTTTTTTCTTCTGTGGGTGCAGAGGCAGTGAGGCCACTCTGTCCCTTGATGCAGTTTGTTTTTGGGGGTGATGCTGTAGTGAGCTTAGAGAAATCCCATGCAGCAGCAGGGTTGAGGAGAGTGGTTTTGGCTCTTCTATTGCACTAGACTCACAGCACCACAGAGAATGTGGTACTGACAGCACACTTTAACAGCGGCCTTCTCAGTGTGAACCACCATATACATAATTAAGTAGGTTTATCTATGTATATACACAGTAGTGGTGCAGATTGAGGAGACGGCTGTTAGAAATATGTATAAACTCCCCCAAACAAATGACAGTATCATTTCCCACATTTAGAATAGTATTGTTGATTATTTAGTAAAAGAAAAAAATGAAAAATGCTTTTTGTCCTTTTTGTCCCTCATTGTGAAAGTGAAAAGGTATGTTCAGAATTTGGCCGTTTTGGCAGATTTTGTGCTCAAGGGCCCGGTGTTTGGCGGCATTCCTGTGTTATCCAATGGTGTCTGTGTGGCTCCTCCTACCTTTAAAATTGGGTCTGATTCTGGCATCGTAACCTGACACTTTTCCCATGAGTTTGTCCAGGAACTCTGAGGGAGGCATCGGAGTGGCGGCTTTTCGCGCTGCTGCTTCCTTTGATGCCGCCAGGCTGGAGAGAGAGAGAGAGACAGGCGGACAGAGGGGTAGAGCGAGAGAGAGAGACAGGCAGAGAGAGACAGCAAGAGAGATGGGGGAGAGCGAGAGAGAGACAGGGGGAGAGCGACAGAGACAGGGGGAGAGGGAGAGAGAGACAGGGGGAGAGCGAGAGAGACGGGGAGAAAAAGATACAGAGCGAGTTGGAAAGAGTGGAAAAAGAGGGATGGGGATGGAGAGAAAGATATAATGATGGGTGTGGGGAGGGGAGAGAGGGTCAGCGAGAGAGAGGAAGGGGGTGGTAAGAGAGAGATGGGGAGGAGAAAGAGAGGAATGGGAAACAAATATTTGAGTATTGAGGCAAAAACATATACTGTGCTCATGGTATAACAGAAAGTAAACCAATGGCCAGATTACTGAAAGTAAACCAATGGCCAGATTACTGAAATTAAACTAATGGCCAGATTACAGAAATTAAACCAATGGCCAGATTACAGAAAGTAAACCAATGGCCAGATTACAGAAATTAAACCAATGGCCAGATTACAGAAAGTAAACCAATGGCCAGATTACTGAAAGTAAACCAATGGCCAGATTACAGAAATTAAACCAATGGCCAGATTACCGGCATCTGTAATTAGCAGCAAGCAGCCTCCGTGCACATAGGGCTGTGGCGCTCCTCAGGTGAGCTACGCAAAATCGGACTAAGTCTATCATTAATGATGTGCCGCACACTGGAGGGGCGGCTGTGTGCTGCACACTGGAGGCGCGGCTGCGTGGCGCACACTGGAGGCGCGGCTGCGTGGCGCACACTGGAGGCGCGGCTGCGTGCCTCACACTGGAGGAGCGGCTGCGTGGCGCACACTGGAGGCGCGGCTGCGTGGCGCACACTGGAGGCGCGGCTGCGTGGCGCACACTGGAGGCGCGGCTGCGTGGCGCACACTGGAGGGGCGGCTGTGTGCCGCACACTGGAGGCGCGGCTGTGGGCCGCACACTGGAGGAGCGGCTGTGGGCCGCACACTGGAGGAGCGGCTGTGGGCCGCACACTGGCGGGGCGGCTGTGGGCCGCACACTGGAGGGCGGCTGTGTGCCGCACACTGGAGGCGCGGCTGTGGGCCGCACACTGGAGGGGCGGCTGTGTGCCGCACACTGGAGGCGCGGCTGTGGGCCGCACACTGGAGGGGCGGCTGTGTGCCGCACTTGGAAGTGGAAGGCTGTGTGACAAATAAACAAGCAAACAAACAAAACCTATAAATGCTAACCACAGCTTTAAGATAAATCCGCACATAATGAAGTATAGATCGTGGGGTTGGTGGTCAGAGCGTCCACCGAGGAGCGCTGAGGACGGTTCCTCGTTTCCCCCATGGGATGGAATGGCCCAGTTAGCTGGGATGAGCGCTGCCATCTCCTTTACAGTCACCCTCGTACTAGCAGGCCTAGCGCAGAATGCTAATCAGGACAGGAATACTGTGGAAATGTGGGGAATGGCTGTCGTGCCTTGCTCACATATTGTTGGGGCGCACCTGGGTCAGGCTGGCAGTGAGGACACAACCCATGCTGGGGTGGGGTTGGACCTAGATGTCAGCGCCCCCAGAGCGTGTGCGACAGCCTGGCACTCTGTAAATAAGTCTTCTGTGGAGGATCATGAGATACCCGCAGTTTTGGGGTCAGGGCTATTTTGTTTTTGCAAACCATGAAATTGCATGCATCCTGAGTGCGGATTTTAGGTGTTTGTCTCTGCAATGAGCCAGTACCCAAGAGCCCCCCTTCCTTACCAAAAAAGCTATTATTTTTTTAAGAAGTTATTTTTCACACTTATCAGAATGGAAGGAAGTTTTGGGTGTCATCAGTGATTGATAGTTTATATCATGGAGGGCAGAATGATGGAGCCGCTGCTTCCCCTCAATACTCCCAATGACTCCCTTCCTAATTACATCCAGCTCACCCACTCAGCCCATCCCTCCGCTGTTTATGAAGCTCTGCGGCAAGCCAAACGCACTGTGTGCCTGTGGAAGTAAAGTAACACAGCCCTTTTTATCGCTGCACCACTTGATCACAGTTGATCCCTTTTAAGGCTATTTTAGAGGAATGATGCGCATCTGCAGTACGATGCCCACAGTTTGCAAGGGTTGGGCTCGACTCTGAATGTGAGGGGAGATGAAGAATTTACAGTGATTCACATGATGACCAATGTATCCTATTTTCATCAGATTACAAACTTGACTTATGAATTAGAGATGACTGATCCAGGAACGAAGACAGCCCTCATTAGGCCCTCATCTATCACTGATGGCCTGAGTGCTGCAGCCACCATGTGAGAGGACCTTTTAAAATATGAAGAATCATTTGCCTCTTTGTGTTTGGCTTGGTGTTTGCTGCAAAGGCTGTAATGTCTACACATTGGCAAGCTAATGTTAGCCATCTAGAATCTGTTTATTTATTTAGTTTTAATGGCAAACTGCACCTTACAATTACATCAGGAGTCTGAGTGCTGGCATGTGTCACTGCTTTTCAGTTTGGGGGGAGGTGGGGGGGATCTGATCCGGAAGAGGAAAACATTAGGGTTGAAAGGATTTGTTAAAAAAAAAATGAAAATCAATATAACACAATTAATGAGAAGAACATGTGTGGTTTGTCCTGTTGAAAACATGCTCCAGTGAGCTCACTGAGAGGATGAGCCAATTGATCTGATTGGCCAGTGGCCCTGCAGGCTGTGCATGATTGGCTGTTTCCCAGGGAAGGCAGGACTTAGATGAAGGGAATGTCCATGTCTCTGTACTCACCAGTGACCCCTGCTGGTCTGGTGCAAGCTCAGCTTGTGAACTGTGGTGTGAGAGCAGGCAGCAGTAGCACTGCATGTGTTGGAGCCAGTGATGGCAGTGTAGTATATCTGTTACACGGCTCCTACTGTAAAAAGATTGCCAGTTCAATTCTTTGGCCAATCATAGCTGCTGTATCCTTCAGCAAAGTAACTAATCCAAACTGTTTTATGAAAGGCTCATGTGAGTATGTGAAAGTGAGTAATAAAGGGAAGGTGTGTAGTTCCTCTGAATAAGGGTGTTTGCTGAATTTTTCAGATGTAACTGGAAGGTGTATAAGAGAGCAGGTGTTCTTGTCTGAGTTGCTCAAACCCAATAGCAGGTGTTCTGACAATGAATGCTTCTACTGAGTATTACTGTTTTTTTTTTTTAAAAAAAGGATAAAACAAAACAGCCATATTCCCCCTTACACATACGTGAATATGAGCCCCCCATCCCCCCAAACGCACACACCTGCGGTTGAACACCCCCTTGCTGTATCTGTGAGCCCTTACATCCCCCATCCTCTCCATGGACCACAAATCCCCTCTACCCTGAATTAGAAAAGTAATACACAGAGGAAGTGTCTGAATAATCTCCAAAGTTACCTCATACAGCAGCTGTTCTATGATTAACGAGCTGTCAGCGAACCGCTCGGCTCTGCAGTCACCAGCCCCACACTCAACAACACCAAACACGTTTCAGCCAAATGTATTCAGGTCCTTCCAGTGCACCACGCATGCGTGTGAAATAACAGCACTGCAATACGCTCCTCATTTCTGTGATGTGATTCTCCTGATCGCCCTTTTTAAAATCTTATTAAATTAATAAAAATGAATAATAATTTTATAATAAGAGTCTTGACTTATGTGAAAGATATAGTGTATGGGGAATGATGAATGGCAATGGAATGTGCTTGGTTTCACTTGACTTTAGGGAACTGTATTACCTATGTTAAATGTATGTCTCTACAGCCCTTATGATGTGTGTTATGGATTATCCTCCTTCTCACAATCTGGTGTATTCCTATGGTCTTTTCAGCCATCCAGTGGGATCACTGAGATAGATTTGTATTGTTATTCATTGGTATTTTGGTCCCTGTGGTACCATTTTGCTGTAGCACCATTTACTACTGGAACTTGTTGAGTGGTAAATAAAATTACCAAAAACCTATTGTCCAAGACACAATATCAACAGCTGCATTTTGATCCCTGTCTTTTAACATTCCGCCATTTTAAGAGCAAGTAAAATTTCTGATCAGAGTTGGTTAGGTTGGGTTAGAGTTAGGGTGGGGCTATAATCATTAACAACCCAAAGACCTGCATCCCTTATCCTCCAGCTATAATCATAAACAACCCAAAGACCTGCATGCCTTATCCTCCAGCTATAATCATAAACAACCCAAAGACCTGCATCCCTTATTCTCCAGCTATAATCATAAACAACCCAAAGACCTGCATCCCTTATCCTCCAGCTATAATCATTAACAACCCAAAGACCTGCATCCCTTATTCTCCAGCTATAATCATTAACAACCCAAAGACCTGCATGCCTTATCCTCCAGCTATAATCATTAACAACCCAAAGACCTGCATGCCTTATCCTCCAGCTATAATCATTAACAACCCAAAGACCTGCATCCCTTATTCTCCAGCTATAATCATAAACAACCCAAAGACCTGCATCCCTTATCCTCCAGCAATAATCATTGACAACCCAAAGACCTGCATCCCTTATCCTCCAGCTATAATCATTAACAACCCAAAGACCTGCATCCTTTATTCTCCAGCTATAATCATTAACAACCCAAAGACCTGCATCCCTTATTCTCCAGCTATAATCATAAACAACCCAAAGACCTGCATCCCTTATCCTCCAGCTATAATCATAAACAACCCAAAGACCTGCATGCCTTATCCTCCAGCTATAATCATTAACAACCCAAAGACCTGCATCCTTTATTCTCCAGCTATAATCATTAACAACCCAAAGACCTGCATCCCTTATCCTCCAGCAATAATCATTAACAACCCAAAGACCTGCATCCCTTATCCTCCAGCTATAATCATAAACAACCCAAAGACCTGCATCCCTTATCCTCCAGCTATAATCATTAACAACCCAAAGACCTGCATGCCTTATCCTCCAGCAATAATCATAAACAACCCAAAGACCTGCATCCCTTATTCTCCAGCTATAATCATAAACAACCCAAAGACCTGCATCCCTTATCCTCCAGCTATAATCATTAACAACCCAAAGACCTGCATCCCTTATCCTCCAGCTATAATCATAAACAACCCAAAGACCTGCATCCCTTATTCTACAGCTATAATCATAAACAACCCAAAGACCTGCATCCCTTATCCTCCAGCTATAATCATTAACAACCCAAAGACCTGCATCCCTTATCCTCCAGCTATAATCATAAACAACCCAAAGACCTGCATCCCTTATCCTCCAGCTATAATCATTAACAACCCAACGACCTGCATCCCTTATTCTCCAGCAATAATCATAAACAACCCAAAGACCTGCATCCCTTATTCTCCAGCAATAATCATAAACAACCCAAAGACCTGCATCCCTTATCTTCCAGCTATAATCATAAACAACCCAAAGACCTGCATGCCTTATCCTCCAGCTATAATCATTAACAACCCAACGACCTGCATCCCTTATTCTCCAGCAATAATCATAAACAACCCAAAGACCTGCATGCCTTATCCTCCAGCTATAATCATTAACAACCCAAAGACCTGCATCCCTTATTCTCCAGCTATAATCATTAGCCTTAAGTGTACCTCATTATGCTCTCTGAGCTTCCACAGAATCTTAATCTGATCATCCCCCATGGTACCACTCACCAAAGAGATGAAAGGTTTGACCATTTGCTGCTCTTGACCTCAGTCAGGGTTTACACATATCTAATGTGATTAAACATGATCTTATGGTCAATTACATTAAGCTAGTAGTTATTTTCAATACACAGTTGAAAACTGAAGGATGTGTCAATTCCCCATATGACATGTTCAGCTATTGAGTGACAGTAGTGAAACCAAGCAAGTTCACACTCCATGAACAAGATCTTTTGCAATTGGGCATAAGTGAATCAGGGTGTAAACCTGAATTCACTGATTCAATTTTTCTCACAGCACACTCACTGATCAGACATAAGGCTGATTTATTAATTTTTACAGCAATCTTTCTTAATCTGTGTTGATCAATAATGTATTATTGTACATAAGTTTCTGGGATGACAGCGACTGGAGCTGGTGGTTTCAGGGGTGCTGTAGAGTTGCCCGTCACCTGCTTTCGTCATAAGCTTCCCTGAGTCACTGCCCAGATTTTAGGCATATAACAAACATATACTTTGGCAAACATATACTGTAATAAGATGATTAGTTTAACCTTCCTTTGTTTCAGTAAGATGGATGCATGTGCAACACTATTTTCTGTCATTGTATGATATTACACTGCTTGGGGGGTAATTTGGTGTTTTTGTTCAGACATTGAAGTGGGGAGGCGCGTGCGGGTTGGCTGAAATGGGGAGGCGCATGCGGTTTGGCTGAAGTGGGGAGGACCGTGCGGGTTGGCTGAAGCGTGGAGGCGCGTGCGGGTTGGCTGAAGCAGGGAGGCGCGTGCGGGTTGGCTGAAGCGGGGAGGGGTGTGCGGGTTGGCTGAACTCATGGCGGATGACAGATTGGTTGACATGCAATCACCCCCTCAAGGCCAATTCAAGGTCAGCAAAGATTTTTACTCGGAGCATAGAAAGACATTTCACAGGATGTGAGACTGCAGCCTGGTGAGTTATTTAACTAACTCAAGCTGACTAAAGATGGCGAGCTAATTTCTTAACAGTTCAGTGCTCAACAAACTGCAAAAAATATTAGGCTGAGGTTGTGCAGTGTCTCTCAGGGCACAGTTAGCCTGTGTGACACTGTAGACACCATGTGTAAATCATGATTATTTTTATTTTTACACAGTTTCTCTGGGTGCTGGTTGTTGACCTTGTTTGCCATGAATGGTTATCCAAATATGTAACACATTCCAGTCAGATCTCAATTCAGTCAGATCCTAACTCCAGAGGATGGAGTCAAGTCAAGCTGCTCTACTAATTAATAAAAATGACAAATACACCAAGGACCTAACTACAACACACTACACCATGGACCATGGTAAGACATGACTGGGGTGAAAGCACCCCCCCCCCCCCCCCCCCCCCCCACCATTTATACTTGAAATGAAAATGATGAAATATAAATGAAAATATAATTGCTCACCCTTGATGTGTATTGAAGTATTGACCAGCATATCTGTAAAATGCCTTCTTCTAATGTGGGTGGGAGGGAACATCCTGAATGGAAATTGATTTAAAAGGCTCCGATTTGGGATAAATTATTATTTTTAAGAGTTTGTATTCATCAGCTGTACTGGCATAAGCAGAGTAATCAATGTTTGGTTGTAAATCAGGATTTGAAAGGAGGTCCCAGACTGGGTTGAGAGTGCGGAGAAGATATCAATTAAGAGGAATTGCAGAGTTCAGCACTGAGGGACGGGGCTGTGCAATATCCTGATTCAAGTTCATTAACTAAGCCGCGTGCCCAGAATGCAAAATAATTGCCGCGAGACGCAATTAAAAGAAAACAGTCACTGACTAAAAATCCTTCGTAATGTTTGTTTTTATTCAATAATGCAATTTCACTCAACACATTTGGCGTCAACTGCGACAGCAGTCACGGGACGATCTCTGGGCGCTGTGATTGATTAATCGATTCTTTATATTTAGAGATAGCTTATAGATAACAAATGAAGAAAATGCATTAAACTTTACGAAAACTCCAATAAGAGCGTGATAGATTATGCGTGGTAAACAATATCATTTCATGATCTTGTATTCATTTCAGACATAAGGAAACAGAGTGTACAGTTTGAAATGCTGGCTGTCAATGGAATCCCTGTGCGAGCATTAACGGACAAACGATACAGGTGGCACCACTTACAGAAAGTCCAGCGCGCGGGCCTTGCTTTTTAAAGATTAAATAACTCAGAAAAATATTTGAAATATTGCAACGGTGCCCATTTCTGTGCGGTCCCCAGTGTTACTGCAGTGGCACCAGCGCTACTGCTGTTTGCCTGATACATATAGCATCATCCTCGCCTTGGGTTATAAACTTTGAACAACACAGCAATGCAGCACTGATGTTTCCCCCATCACTTAATTTTTCAACGAAGCCTGTTGATCAAAATAATTTTCCTATGAGAATATGTTTACCATGCAGTGACCGCTAGTACTCGCTGTTTGCGCTGAAAAACGTTGCTTACATCGGCAATGCAGTTGGTGACTTCATGCAATTAATTGCATTCTTTGTGCAGTGACATAATAACAGTAAAGTACCGTACCAATGGACACAGAGATCCACTTAAATCCGCACCCAAACATACATGTCTTGTCTACATTAATTTCCCGTCAGTGTGTTGCCAAGCAAATACCGATACAGGCAAACCTGACGTGAATTACAAGACAACCCATGGCTTAAAAAGAACACTGACAGTAATTAACAGAATATTAAAAACCTACTTACCTGAAAAATAATATAGTTTCCCACAAATAGATCCCAAGAGCGTTAAGTCGGTACATTTTGCCGGTGTTGTAAGAATAGAATGAGTTAGCCACGGTGCACTGATAGATTTATTCCGTTTTGGATACCGCACCTCCAAGGTGAGCAATTCTTCAGATGCGTGATTCAGATTCCAAAGCGTAGACTAACCCCAAGGGTTCAAAAAAGGCGACAAAATCCTTTCCCCTGGACTGTGAGTAGCAATTTGTACACCCTTAGTGAGGACACTCGTTTCAGGACCATGGATAGAGGCACGACCAGCTTGTTAAATTTCACTGCCGGGATTCTGGACTTTCTGCACAGTAACGTTACTCGAGGAATTTTAAAAATGTATATATTCTTCCGAGTTTTACTATATGCAATCCATAACAGTGGTTCTTTGGGCTTAGTAGCTGTAAGAAGATATACAGGCTCCTTCAATTTCTTTTCTTCTTAATTTTGTCTAGTCGCGAGTGTGCTGCGTTGCAATGTCAATGGTAAAACACCTATAGTTACGGCGATAACAGGCTTACATTAACCGAATCCCAAGGTAGTTTCACGAAATATGTACATACGTAGGAAGGTATTTTCCAAAAAGCTTTTTTTCATTTAAATCCCACTGAAAGCGGTGTTGCTCTCAAGCCAAGCATAGTTACAGACACCTCGTCGTAGCTGACTGATGTGGTTCCGCAGGTAGTCTTATTTTCTACGTGCTTATTTCCCCGGAGTTGCTTGCTATTGCTGCATGGAGCTAGTTCCATTGTCTGTGCCAGTTTGGGAGACGCAGCTCGTGTTCAGTTTCATACTTTTAGAATCCTCATGATGGAGGCAAAATCGTTGATGCAGCTAGCCTCTTCCATAGCTCGGATAACCCCAGCGAAAAGGACTCAGTCCCCGTGTATTTCTTACTGCAGTCATTTACTCAACTCGAAATTCACTTCACCTTTCAACACACGCCCACATTCTGCTGTCATTGGTCTGCACCGTGCACAGACAAATGGTGTGCCCGCTCATTGGAGACAGTTATTGTCATTTACGAGTTTTTAATGCTGTGTATGAAGGTATCTGAGACGCAGTATTTTAAATGATTTTGGAAGTAGTATAGTTTTACGTGTTGTGGCATGTGTACGGCGGTGACTTGTAGTACAGCTACCCAATCTGTTTTGATAGAAGGCAGGGCGTCATTGTTGCTTTATCATCACAGTAATCTTTGATATCACATCAACCGGTGACAGTAAAATCTAATGTGATTAGATTAACCGGTGACAGTAAAATCTAATGTGATTAGATTAACCGTCGCTGCATTGCAACTGTGCACATTGAGCAAGGAATAGAATGCAGAGGTCGTCCTGGAAGCAAGAGGGCGAAAAGGGGGAAAAGATTTATTCTCTGGTGTCTACAATTTATAATAGTGGGAAAAAAGAAGTAACGCTTCCGGGGATCGGGTAGCACATGGTTCTTGCGAGGAAATGCTTTTAACTCTTTCCGGATAACACATTTAATGCATTGCGAGCGTGCTTGGCAAAGCGATTCGCTCCGCAGTGCTGTTAAAATAATGACCGCCGTCCAAATTGTCTATTGGAACGTGCTGTTGTTTCTAATGCCAACACCAGCGTTTTGGATTAAGCCTAGCTTCTGTTTCAAAGGATGTTACCAAGTTTCAAGTTTCCAATGTTCAAACGGATATTAGTTAATAGAAACAAAATGATACACTTGTAATCGTTTTGCCAATACGCACAGTCATAGCTATTGAAAGGTTTTTTTTTTTAAGTAGACAGAAAAACCCATCAGCACGTGATCAGTTGTAGATTACGGAACTTGACGTAACTTAATATTGTAGTTAAATTATTAATAATGAAGAAAATGATTTACTCTGCTCTCATACACAGGCATACTGGAAGGGGGGATGGCGACTGCACGTGGGCATCAGAGCCAAAGAACGGTGGATCACGTGATAAGCCAGCGCATTGGCATTGAGTGAAATAGCGCTGGGGACTGGACTGGAGTGCGTCTGGAGCACAGAAATGTTACCAAAGAAGTAAGGCACTGAAAGGGCTAAGCCTGAATTTACTTGTGATACTAAAAACTTTGAAGAACTTTGTGTGATTTTTGTTCATCTAGATGTGTCTTATCAATTATCTGAAATGAAATGTATTTAAACCTGTGGATGTCATGGAGATGCATGTATATGTAAGCTCTGATTGCCAAAAGTCTGCATTACACTCTGCAGCCCAGGCTGTGTGGGGTACGCTCTGCAGCCCAGGCTGTGTGGGGTACGCTCTGCAGCCAAGGCTGTGTGGGGTACGCTCTGCAGCCCAAGGTGTGTGGGGTACGCTATGGGGTGGGGTACATAATCGGCGTGCGGTATGGGGTGGGGTACGTAATCGGCGTGCGGTATGGGGTGGGGTACGTAATCGGCATGCGGTATGGGGTGAGGTACATAATCGGCGTGCGGTATGGGGTGAGGTACATAATCGGCGTGCGGTATGGGGTGAGGTACATAATCGGCGTGCGGTATGGGGTGGGGTACATAATCGGCGTGCGGTATGGGGTGGGGTACATAATCGGCGTGCGGTATGGGGTGGGGTACATAATCGGCGTGCGGTATGGGGTGAGGTACATAATCGGCGTGCGGTATGGGGTGGGGTACATAATCGGCGTGCGGTATGGGGTGAGGTACATAATCGGCGTGCAGTATGGGGTGGGGTACATAATCGGCGTGCGGTATGGGGTGGGGTACATAATCGGCGTGCGGGATGGGGTGGGGTACATAATCGGCGTGCAGTATGGGGTGGGGTACATAATCGGCGTGCAGTATGGGGTGAGGTACATAATCGGCGTGCGGTATGGGGTGAGGTACATAATCGGCGTGCAGTATGGGGTGGGGTACGTAATCGGCGTGCAGTATGGGGTGGGGTACATAATCGGCGTGCAGTATGGGGTGGGGTACATAATCGGCGTGCGGTATGGGGTGGGGTACATAATCGGCGTGCAGTATGGGGTGGGGTACGTAATCGGCGTGCAGTATGGGGTGGGGTACGTAATCGGCGTGCAGTATGGGGTGGGGTACGTAATCGGCGTGCAGTATGGGGTGGGGTACATAATCGGCGTGCAGTATGGGGTGGGGTACGTAATCGGCGTGCAGTATGGGGTGGGGTACACGCAGCTTCACAACTGAGGGTGGCACAGCGGTGACTTGAGGCTCACTCGCTGATTTCAAATTGGCAGAAAAAATGTGAAAATTTGGCAGGAACATCCTGCAGAAGTTTTCTGCTTTATAAAGTTGTCTCAGTCGTGCTGAAGGTGGAATTACCAAATATCTTGTTTAATTTGGAGACTATTAAAAACAGTAAAGATTGTACAAATTTAGACACATTCAAAATCTGCTATGAGGAAAATAACTTTATTTTCCATTAAGTTGTCTTGACTGCCCAACAAGGCCTCAAAGAATATGAGTGGATAAGAGGAACATGTGCATGTTCCTGTTCAACCCTACAGCACTATCCATTGTAGATAAATCAGCAAAGTCCTCTGCTCTGATTACTGATGGCTGGTGCGCGGTGACTGACACATCTGCCCAGGTATGTGTGCACCTGTCATTCATAGATAGACTGCGCAAAACAAAGCCCAAGCAGAGTCATACAGCGGTTAATGCAGAGGGTCAGTAATGAGCCCAGCTGGGCTAGACAGCCTGTTCTCACCATTATATGTTCTTACATGGCCATGAAATGTGCACTCTTCTTCATCTTTATTTTTTTCTGAAGATGTGAAAGATGGTATACATATGCCTTTATAACCGCACAGCAGCATAAATACAGACAAAACAGTGAACACACTGTTCACATATGCCTTTATAACCGCACAGCAGCATAAATACAGACAAAACAGTGAACACACTGTTCACATATGCCTTTATAACCGCACAGCAGCATAAATACAGACAAAACAGTGAACACACTGTTCACACAATGAAAACTGTTTTTCAGTGCAGGGAAACACTCATTCATCTGAGAAATGAACAGAGGAGAGATTTTCTGTGACTCACATTTACTCAGAATTCAGATGGAAACAGAAATATTTTTTTGCTTTTTTCATACATAACAAGCCCTCCAGAAAGGAGCTTCCTGCTATGGTCCGTATGCTGTGATGCATGTGATGACGGCTGATAAAAACCATCCTTTATAAAAACCATTACATTTCTTTTTTTTGGTTTGTTTATAAAAAAAAATATATATATATATATATATATATATATATATATATATATATATATATATATATTCACAAATGTATTTATATATATTCACAAATGTATTTCAATTAATCTAGTAAGTACATCACAAGCTATAATGATAATGTAATTAATAAGTGAGGAATTTAGTGGTGCAGAATAACAACAAGTCTTCAAAGGAAATCAATTAGGGGAAAAAGAGGAAACTGAATGCTCAGGTAGAAGTGTGGGATGTTTCTCTGTCGTAGCAACAGCAGTGACCCGCCCCATTCCCTTACGATGGTGGATAGAGATGATGTTAACATGCATGGCACTGGAAACCAAGGCTGTGCCCGATTCTGTCTGTGTGCTATTGGGGCAAAAACGCAAAGCAGGAGTACAGCTGCAGTTGTGTATGCATATTTTGGCTGGCAGTAGGAGAGCTGGAAATGATGCGTGTCTAACAGACGCGATAAATAGAATACTTCTGAGACTGGCATCACACAGGAAAGGGATAACAGGGATTTTTCTTTGGGACGTGACATAACAGCCCCCTTCCCCCCGGCACGGACGGGCCCCCCCTCCCAGCGCACACGTGGCCCCCCGGCTGAGCTCTCAAAGCGGCTGAGGCTGTGAGCCTCTTCTGCCATCCTGTCTGAGCGGAAATCCCCGAGACTCTACAGGCCTGGCAGAATGAGCCGCGCAGAATGAGCTCCGCTCGTCTCTTGTCAGCTGAGGACAGCAGGGTTGCTGAAGATGATCTTCAGGCTGAATAGACACACCTGTGACAGGGAATACACGCCTCCTGAACAGAGGGCCCATCGGACCTTCCTGTTCAGCGGGTCACACAGGCCCGAGATGGCGCTTGTTAAGTAGCAGCCGTGTTCTGGAACCAGGACTGGCTCTGTCAAGATCTCCTTTCTTTATGTTCTGGACTGTGGTGAGGAACATACCCATCAATGTAACATGGCCATTTTGGCCAGTTTTGTGTTAGCCTCTTACCTCTCGTGTGTGTATATACATACATACATATGTGTGTGTGTGTGTGTGTGTGTGTGAGAGAGAGAGAGAGAGAGAGCGATACATATATTTAATACACCGTATTTAGCATGAAATCTGTAATTTACATAAACTAGGCTCTTGAGTTTTCCTTCACAGGTGTGTTGACATACCATTAATTTGGAATTTCTAACCAAATGTCTCCAAGTAATATATCAACAGGAAAATGTCCACTGGGCTTTGACAACAAATGTTCTGGGAAAGAGAGGAGCTATTTGTTTAGAGAGAGCGAGAGAGCCAACAGAAAAAACAACAGCAAATTAACTGACAACACTGCCTATTTTGTAATAAACCTGTCTGGGCAGTGACCTATTCTACCCTGTTCCTGTAGTGAGGTCATTTCATTTCCGTAAACATTGACTGCAGCTCAGACAATGACAATAAAACGAATATTCTGAGCATGGCCCTTTGCATCACCATGGAAAAGGGCAGTGAGAACTCTCAAAGAGGGTCTACTTATTCATTTTCACAGAACAAATCTTCAAAATACTCATTCAATGGACATGCATTGGACTGGAACTGACTCTTTAACTTGTGTTAAGAAAATATCCTATAGAGTTCATGTCTTTCCATAATGTTCTACTTTCAGCACGGCTCTGGACCACAATAATAAGTAATGTTTATAACAGAAATTGAAATTAAATCATATTTTCTCTGTATAGCATTTTTTTCCAGACGCCATAAAAAGAGCTTATTGATTCATTTACGAATGTCATCACTTGTTGAAATTGTGAGTGACCTGACTTAGCAGTAGCAGTGCAGTACTGGTCAGAAAATGCAGAAAATGATTTCATATTTTTGTACAAGGTGGCAAAGGGGCTTAACGACTCTGCAAAGCTGAGAAACCTCTTGAATTATCACACGCTAACAGAGAGAAAGGTTTAACCCGAGTTTAGCATTTCGTCCGCAAATTTACATTTATTTATATAGGCCAGAATGTACCAAGAAAAATACGATAGGTCAAAGTAAGAGTAAACGAGAACTAGGTCTATGATGGCCCTCCCCAAAACGCATAATGTCTTAATCTATTGAAAAGTATTTAAGGAAACGGGGTTTTCCCTGGAGAGTTGAGACCCCTGGTGTAAATGGAGCATTCTGTGTTATTTATAACCCCAGCGTAGCCGCGCGCTACTTCATACGGACCCCAGCCTTCTTAGCTTCTCTTCTCGTTATCAAAATGTGACAGCATTTGACTTTTACATGTCCTGCCCCCGATGAATAACCTATAATAATAATAATAATAATAATAATAATAAATATGCTTTATTTATATAGCACATTCCATATCATGAAGTGCAGCTCAAAGGGCTTTACAAGAGAATCAGCAGAAATCAAAAACGGGTATTAAAAAAACAACAACACACGAGCAGCAAATTGTACAAAGGAAATAAAAACAATGAAACCATAAAATCCTAAAAGATTAAAAATAAGATGATAATAATAATAAAATAATAATGACAAAACAATCATAAGATATAAAAAGCATAAAACAAGTGTAAGAAATATAAGAGATATATGAAAAAAAAGGATAAAATAAAAAAAGGTGGAATTAATTGAAAGCAAGATTATAAAAATGGGCTTTTTCTTAAAACTATCGACAGAGGTTGCTTGTCTTATTTGTAATGGGAGTTTGTCCCTAACCTTTGGTGCATAAGAACAGAAAGCTGCTTCACCATACTTCCTCTAATTCAATTTCGGGACACTGAGCAAGCCAGTATTAGACGACCTGTTTGGAACATACTTCGATAAGCAATCACAGGGGAATGAAGGTGGTAACTGACCCCCTCACCACTACATCCGCGTTTAGCGATCCACTTAATGTATCCAGACAGGTAGATAAATGTTTGCAGTCCCTTCCGGCCCGTAGCTGTCTTTGCCTGCGCATCTGCACCAGTTTTCCTTCAGAAACACGATGGCCCAGATTCAGCGCATCCCGCAGTGATCTCATGTTTAAGCAGCTGGAATTTCGTTTTTGGATTTCTGTGGCCGTCAAACGAAATTTACTTTCATAACTATTGGTTTTGGGGTTTGCGGGATTTTGAACTTGGGTTCTGTCACATTTCTGTGTCCCCGCTGTAATAAAATGCTGCGGCCAGGTTTTAAGGACTCCAGCTATTGTTACTTTCACCTGACATCAGAATTGTTAAAATTGATAATTTCTTGATCTGCGCACAACGACCTCTCAATGTACAGTACACTTTTAATCCCATTCAGAATGCTAGTTTTAACTTTTATTTTAAACGGGCATAACAGTTTAACAGTAGTTTATTTCGGTTAAATCACTGCGGTTTCTCACTCGCACTGTCTTAAGGGAATTAATTCTTTACTCAGAAATCTAATGTCTTCCAGTAATTTGGTAAGTATGAATTTGTTTGCTATGTTTGCCTAAGGGAGCTCTTTGCCGGGCGCGCTGTTCTTTGCTGACATCCCTCTGATCGGGCTGCTACGCGATTCATGAGCCCAGAGCAAAGTGAAAAATTAGCTTCACATCAACAACTAACAATTTGCACCCGCAAGAGAGACGAGCTCGGAAAGTAATTCCTCGATCGACTGACGACGCTTTTCTAATGAAATGCAGAGCCTCGCGCATGAGGTTTGAAAGCAGCAGCGCGTTTCCCGGGCTGCACGCGAAGGTGCAGACCCTTCATTCGGCGTCACGCGATGACATAAGCCGCTTCCTCCTCGCAATTCTTCCTAAATTTAATTCGGTTATTGTATTTACTCTTGTGAAGAAAAATGAGCTTGTCACTCACCCTAATTGCACATTCATGGACTCAGAGAGCTGGGTTATGAGAGGATCTGGTGCCCTCAAACACCATTATTAAATGGTGGAACTGAATCACAAGGACAGCATGGATGATTATGTCTATACGCGAAATACATTTAAAAATGATGGCAGGGATCCAGTCGAATGAACTGAGTCTGTGTAAAGGCTTATTCAGTTTAATAAAAACAGACTTTCCAGTACAACATGTTTTTTTTTTTTTTGCATATTTTCTGTTTTACTGGGAGAATACGTCATTTATAATGTGCTCTTTTCATTCTAAAATAGATTGTCATATACTTTGGCTTACAAATAAACGCAAGTGTTTATTTTTTGGCACTGACAGTTTTGTGATTTTGGCAGTCGTGAAGATTAACTCATCAAACAGCTCTTGTAGAGAAAAATCACAGCAGTTTAATTCAAATGTAATTAAAAGTTAAGGACAAATGTGGACTGAATCGCTGTCTGAGTACATTTCATTTCAGAGGTTGGCGAACATGTATGTGTAGCATGACCGTTACTGCATTTTCTTGGGGAGATTTATGTGTTACACTGCTGTAACTGTGTTTTCTAAAGGGAGGTTTATGTGTTACACTGCTGTAACTGTGTTTTCTTAGGGAGGTTTATGTGTTACACTGCTGTAACTGTGTTTTCTAAAGGGAGGTTTATGTGTTACACTGCTGTAACTTTGTTTTCTAAAGGGAGGTTTATGTGTAACACTGCTGTAACTGTGTTTTCTCAGGGAGGTTTATGTGTTACACTGCTGTAACTGTGTTTTCTCAGGGAGGTTTATGTGTTACACTGCTGTAACTGTGTTTTCTAAATGGAGGTTTATGTGTTACACTGCTGTAACTTTGTTTTCTCAGGGAGGTTTATGTGTAACACTGCTGTAACTGTGTTTTCTAAAGGGAGGTTTATGTGTAACACTGCTGTAACTGTGTTTTCTAAAGGTAGGTTTATGTGTAACACTGCTGTAACTGTGTTTTCTAAAGGTAGGTTTATGTGTAACACTGCTGTAACTGTGTTTTCTCAGGGAGGTTTATGTGTTACATGGCTGTAGCTTGGAGGTTTATTTTTTACTCCTCCTGCAGAGCAAACCCCAGAGCATTGGCATTCCTGTGAGCTTGGATAACGCTGCTTCAACGCTGCTGCACGACCTCTAATTTGAACTGTAGTGCGGAGCATGAAGATGAATTATGCATATGGCTAGTCAGCCTGTATTATTGGTTTCAGAAAGACACAATTACTTTTCCCATAGGTATTCAGGGGTGGGAAAAAAATCAAATGTATAAGTTCTGGAGGAAAAGGGCTGTTTTTGTGCTATGAAATCAAGGCATCTCAATTATTGCAAGGTAAAATTTAAGTCATTGTCCTTTGCATTGTCTTTGGAGATCGGACAGTTCATCGTTGTAATTATGGTGAAGATCAATGAATAGAATTTCTTTAGCCGTATTATGCTGATGGCCAAGTGGAGCAGGGACGAGATGAATAGTATGCTTTGCTCCTCAGTGGACGACAGTGGAAAGTAATGATCCTCAGAGTTAAGGACAAAGGATCATTACCCATGTGGGACGCTGCTAGCTCTTCCCCTGAGCAAGGTGTTTTACCTTGATTGCAAATATCAGACAGTGTAAGACATTTTAATGAATAATATATTTGTGAATTACCATTATTGATTGGCACATGCAAAGATGCTGACCTAAGGAGAGAGAGATGTGGGAGAGTGGTCCAAAATCCCTGTGATAGATATCTGTCTGCAGAACAGAGTGCCTTATACATGCAGGGAGTTACGAATTAAGGGGAGAACAGAGGTATAGATGGATGCTTTCAGACAAAAAAAACTCTGTATACTCTTCAGCCAGGTTTGAAGTCTCCCTAAATTTTCATGTGGATGTGCATATTGTAAGTCCTCTTACTGGAAAAAGTAAATGTAATTCAAGTATTTGACAAAGATTTTGATGAGAGTGGCATTATGTGCGTAGCTGGAGCGTTTGACTGGTCATCATCCTCCATTTTAGCTGCACGTCTGTCATGTCAGCAAGCATATGGGATGAGGGAAGGATGGCACTGTCTGCGGCCTTTTCTCATTGGGCGATGTTCAGGTAATGTTCCGCTCTCATAGATCTCTGATTGGATGCTGCGTGAATTGTAAAGTGAGTCCTGTGTGATCCTCTGTGCCAGGTGTCCATGCTCTGGTCCTGTTCCCCAGGTGTCCATGCTCTGGTCCTGTTCCCGCAGTGTCCATGCTCTGGTCCTGTTCCCCCAGTGTCCGTTAGCGAAGTCCATTACAGCCTCAGCTTGTGTGGTTTTCTTTGGTCTGAAGTGTTTGATTTAGAATGAAAACTAGCTGTTTGCATGGCCCTTTTGGATCTAGGCTACCTGCCCCTGTCACCCAACCTTCCTGAAAAACGTTCTACATGGCCAGGTCACCATTCCTGAAAAACGTTCTACATGGCCAGGTCACCGTTCCTGAAAACAATGTTCTACATGGCCAGGTCACCGTTCCTGAAAACAACGTTCTACATGGCCAGGTCACCGTTCCTGAAAACAACGTTCTACATGGCCAGGTCACCGTTCCTGAAAACAACGTTCTACATGGCCAGGTCCCCGTTCCTGAAAACAACGTTCTACCAGGCTACACAGGAGCTCTGAGCTGTCACAAGCTGATAAAAACTTTATGAAAAAAAAATACGTAGGAGGTATTTTGTGCATATCCGCATAGTGTAGAACAAACAAAAAAACTGCAAAAAATAACTGAGAGAGGAGATGACAAATAACTATTGCAATATTTGCACAAGAAAAGAAAGACACTTACATCTGTGACAGTTTGATTTGCTTGAAAGATAACCATTTTGCCCAGGCATCAAGCTGCAGTGCAGTGGTGTGTGGCACTTTATAAATTTGTGTACTATAATAAACAATAAACACACGAGAACACAGTAATAATCAATAAACAAATGAGAACACTGTAATAAACAATAAACACATGAGAACACAGCACTGTCAAAAAATTCCCTGAAATATAAAGAGAAATGCCACTGTGTGAAATAATTGGAAATGCGGTGTCTACATCAATAACTGAGATGTATTTCACTCTGTGAACAGTTTATTTTGAATTCCTGTTCGTTATTACATCAACCAAGATTAATACGTCTCCATGTCATAAAAGGTTATTCAGGGTCTCCATGCATAATCGTAAAATGTGATATTCTCTTAAAATATATTCAATATATATCTTGAGAGGATATCCTACTGTATTTGAGTGATATCCGAGTTGGACCCTTTCTCTTTCTTTGTTCTCCTTTTGCTATTTTTTCCTTCTTCTGTGTGTTCATGGGGTGACGTTAATATGGGGGGGGGGGTGGTTGGGGGGGGGGCCGCGGTGGGGGGGGGGGGGGGGATGTTCCACTTAATGTATTGTTAGTAAGTCAAAACACAAAGGATGAAAATAAATTTGACAACAACAATTATGCCAAAACAGCATTCGGCAAAAAAAATATGCTGAGACAGGCATATTGTAGATAAATAACTTGTACTGGGTTGCAAAATAGAGAAATTGTGTGCCAGGGCTGGGCTGTGTGATTTGGAAGAGGAGTGTACGTTTTGCAGACCAGAGCAGGTTTCACAGGTGTGGGGTGGTGTGCTGTCCCAACACCAAATGCACAACGCTACCAAAACGTAATGATACACACAGCTAAGCATACAGTCATAAACCACAGTAATACCATCACACACAATTACAGCTTTTCTTCCATTTTGTTCTAATCATCATCAGTCTTTTGAAGAAAATAAGGAACTTACAGAGGTGGAGTATAAAGAAATATGCAGGAAATAACTATAAGGAAGGTCTGAGAGCACTGAGAGACACACTTAAGCTGATCTCACACCCCGCTGTGACTAATCGCCATGAGCATTGTGAGCACACATTACAACCTCACAGGAAAACACTGCAGGCAGGCATCCATCAGACAGACCATGGGTGGAGCAGCAGGAGGCGGGGCCTTGTGCCTCCCACCCACTGGGTGTGGCAGTGTCTCTGTGGCTCCTCCCAACTCAACAGCATGACCTGCATATAGCTCATTTCAGCTGTATGGGTATAATGCTCCAGCCAAAAATTCATTTTCTGCACTGACTTTCTTCATTAACCATTTCTAAATAAATGGCTTGTGTGAAAAAGTTTGATGTGAAACAGATCAGGCAGTTCGTAAAATATAATTTATAGGGTTCCTTTTTAATTCTGAATCCACTGAAACTGAATCGAGAGAGATGAAAGGGAGAGTAAAAAAGCTTCAATCGATGAGTCGTTTCCTCAGATTGAGCACCTGTCCCCCCCTTGCTCAGACTCATTTGATATGACATGAAAAAGATTGATATGGCTGACGGGCGGGGATGAAAGAGCGGAGCGCAGCTATCAGGATCAGCAGCTCCGTGAATACGCATCCTGTCATTAGCTCTCTGTCACAGCGATAATTGCCAAGGTCAGCTGAAGTCGACACATGCTTGTCCTTTTAAACGCTATCAAATAGATCTGAAGGGCCTGGGAGGAGAGCCGGGTCTGGCAGGGAGAACAGAGGGACAGAGGTCTGATTCAACACCCCCACGTCCATAAATTACTCTCCATGTTTTCAATGACGGAAGGTGATCAGGAGCTTCATCTCAGTGAATCTGCCTGTAGGGGCTGGTCTGGGTACAGCCTCACATGTGCAGCTGTGAGGGTTAGGGTTCTAATCTCATAGATCTGCTGCAGGAGTACTGACCCTGGTTCAGTGCCTATGGGGAGTTGCTGTTGCATGCTGTGCGGCTTGCTGCCATTGGCTTACAGAGCTGGTCACATTGGAAAGTAGATGAACCAAAAATCTGAGTGAAACGACCCCCTGTCTTACACAGAGAATCTCTCTGACTTTACAGTGTGAAGGCTGGAAAGGGTTAGGGTGGAAAGGGTTAGGGTTAGGGTGGAAAGGGTTAAGGTTAGGGTGGAAAGGGTTAGGGTTAGGGTGGAAAGGGTTAGGGTTAGCGTGGAAAGGATTAGGGTTAGCGTGGAAAGGGTTAGGGTGGAAAGGATTAGGGTTAGGGTGGAAAGGGTTGGGGTTAGGGTGGAAAGGGTTAGGGTTAGGGTGGAAAGGATTAGGGTTAGGGTGGAAAGGATTAGGGTAAGGGTGGAAAGGGTTAGGGTTAGGGTGGAAAGGATTAGGGTAAGGGTGGAAAGGGTTAGGGTTAGGGTGGAAAGGATTAGGGTTAGGGTGGAAAGGGTTAGGGTTAGGGTGGAAAGGATTAGGGTTAGGGGGAAAGGATTAGGGTTAGGGTGGAAAGGAGTAGGGTTAGGGTGGAAAGGATTAGGGTTAGGGTGGAAAGGATTAGGGTTAGGGTGGAAAGGGTTAGGGTTAGGGTGGAAAGGATTAGGGTTAGGGTGGAAAGGGTTAGGGTTAGGGTGGAAAGGGTTAGGGTTAGGGTGGAAAGGGTTAGGGTTAGGGTGGAAAGGATTAGGGTTAGGGTGGAAAGGGTTAGGGTTAGGGTGGAAAGGATTAGGGTTAGGGTGGAAAGGGTTAGGGTGGAAAGGATTAGGGTTAGGGTGGAAAGGGTTAGGGTTAGGGTGGAAAGGATTAGGGTTAGGGTGGAAAGGGTTAGGGTTAGGGTGGAAAGGATTAGGGTTAGGGTGGAAAGGATTGGGGTTAGGGTTAGGGTGGAAAGGATTAGGGTTAGGAGGGAAAGGATTAGGGTTAGGGTGGAAAGGATTAGGGTTAGGGTGGAAAGGATTAGGGTTAGGGTGGAAAGGATTAGGGTTAGGGTGGAAAGGATTAGGATTAGGGTGGAAAGGATTAGGGTTAGGGTGGAAAGGGTTAGGGTTAGGGTGGAAAGGGTCCAAACCTTCTTAATGCTGCATAGTACATGCCCTAACCCTAACCCACCTTCCTGAGTGCTGTTTGCAGTGCATATTAATGTTGATATCTCAGTGTGCCCTCCTCATGTCACACGGCTCCAAACCTTCTGAATGCTGCATAGCCTGAGCCTTTGTAGTGCCGATTGGTTTACTTTAAATGCACAGAGTGAAAAACTGTTTGGTACAAGGATGAAAGAGCTTTACAACAGACAGATATACATATACTCATTCATATGCATTTGTATGTCTATGTATATGTTAATGTATGCATCTGTGTATGTTTATGTACTGCACTGTAAGGAGGACACATGAATTGTTCATTATTTCATATAAATTTATGGATACGTGAGGTAAAGCCAAAGGCATATTTTCATCTTTTGGTGGACAATAACGTCATTCTTTTGCATTCAATAGAATAAGAAGGGATAAACCGTAGTTGTGAATGTCTGCAGCATTATGGAGGCCCCACATGTGAGAATAAAGATGAACAGTTGAATGTATTGTATGTGTTTTTTCAGCAGGACGAGGCCAGCTGTATCCCCAAAGGGCACAGCACACAGATGCAGCACAGGAAGTCCGAGCGAGCAGAAGCTGCGATCTGCAGAAACTCGGCCGGCGCGTCATACATCATTTGATGACTCATCAGCCCAACAGGGCCCTGTGGAGTGCTTCTCACGCCATCATGTGAGTGTGCGCCCCGGCGAACCGCGTCCAGCCAGCGGTCATCTGTACACACCACCACTTATTCTAACATCTTACAGGAACCACACAAAGAAAATAACTCTGCACATTCACATACTCACTACACTGACAAAGAATGCCGCACAGAGCATACCATGGGAAAACCAATACAAAAGTTTTAATACAGCACACAGAAACCAAAATAAAACTGATCCAAAAAAAAATAAAAAATGTACTCAAGTACAGTGCATTTTGCTCCTTGGCAGCTGAATGCAAACAAATCCAAGCAGGAGCATCAGACGGACTGAGCCAAAGCAGGCCCTGTCTGCTCACCCACCAGTCTGCATTTACAGCTCTTTACTCCTGTGCAGATCACATTTTAATGGGGTCAAAAACCACTCAGTCAAAAGCAATCTCAGCTCCGTTAGCTTCTCATACACACTTGTCCACATGGTCAGCTGAACAGTCCTCCAGTTCAGGTCCAGAGTGTGGGCTGGGCAGGTGACATGCAGAGAGATTCACTACAAAGCCCGGCATACAGCATCACTGCACTGCTGCTGTGTGTGTGTGTGTGTGTGTGTGAGTGAGTGTGTGTGAGTGAGTGAGTGAGTGAGTGAGTGAGTGAGTGAGTGAGTGAGTGAGTGAGTGAGTGAGTGAGTGAGTGAGTGTGTGTGTGTGTGTGTGTGTGTGTGTGTGTGTGTGAGTGTATGAGTGAGTGAGTGAGTGAGTGAGCGAGTGTATGAGTGAGTGTGCGAGTGAGTGAGTGTATGAGTGAGTGAGTGAGTGAGTGTGTGTGTGTGTGTGTGTGTGTGTGTGAGTCAGTGAGTGAGTGAGTGAGTGAGTGTGTGTGTGTGTGTGTGTAACTGCACTGCTGCCCATAGGACCACATCATTTGGCTGATAAATATTTGACTAATGTATTATTACTCACAGGTTAGAGACCCAATCACATCCAAAGGAATCACCTTATCACACTGCCTCCAGGTCAAAGTTATCTGAAAAAAGCAAGCCACGATTGATGTGTAATTTCATGTTTTTTCTGTAAAGAAGGGAATTTATGCAGCCAACACAGGCAGCCCTCAATTGACGTCCTTGACATTCTGCTGCAAAATCATTTTCAGATGTTGGTGAAAATAATGAAAACACAGCTCTGACATATTTGAAATATTATTGGTACAGTGATGCATGCAGAGTAGAGTAATTACTGAGTGCATCATTTCAGTAGCAGAGGTAAAAAGCCATGTTTCTTCCCTGAATACATGTCAAAAACAATGTCAAATAATTTCATAACACTCCAACTGTGATCTTTTTTATTGTATGAAAACCCAATGCCAATTTGTTGTAATATGCAGATTTCATCTCTCTCTGTGATATAGATGGATAGATAGATAGATAGATGGATAGATAGATAGATAGATAGATAGATAGATAGATAGATAGATAGATTAGATAGATAGATAGATAGATAGATAGATAGATAGATAGATAGATAGATAGATAGATAGATAGATCTATCTCAGCAGAGCACAGACTGGTTCACCTCTCTCAGGTCCTGAATGCATGTGAAAGTTATACTCATTTGTGATGTCATAAAAGCTCATTTCCCTACCACTACACAGTGATAGGCTTCATTTCTGCATACTCATCACAACACAGAGCCAATCACACTCCTCCAAACAGCCTTGGGTACTAAACCACAAAACCACATTCGGTTCTGAAAATACCCCACAACATTTTAATGTTGTTTCAAAAATGTCCCCCTGACACCATTGTTTCCTCATTGAACTGCCATTTTACACAACATTTGCTTTCAATATTCCATGATTGTCTCAGCAAAGTTTATAAAACAATGTTGTGTTGTTTTCCATGAGGCCCTGAGGTAAGGGTAAAGGCCCTTAGGTTTTTGGAGTATCATAAGAATATTAAAATCTATAAAATGTTCTGACAACACCACGATTCGTTTTCAATGACTCTGTTTCCATATAAGGGAAATATCAGGTAGTTGTTGGTTTGGCAGAAATGTGGACAGAGGGTATCCCCAAAAGTGTGTGGTCCATTCAGCTCTGTTTATTCCCATGATGGGAACAATAAATATTTTTTGTTTATATATTTGATTAAGCTCACATCTTTCATAAATCCCAATCATTTGGAGAAAACATATGTGCATTATATAAAAACAGACTGACAAAACAAAAACATACTATGCTGGATGCATAAATAACAAATGTGAATGCATACATGATGAATTAATGCATTTTTAATAAATTGATAAAGAGCCAACACTGGAAGGACATTGGAAAATTTTAATGTAAAATTGTCCAGTAAAAGATTCTCTACATTGCCAATAGGAATGCAGGGAGGCAACATTTTATGGGAGCCTGAAGCTGTCACCGTATGAAAGGGGCCTGGTAGGACAGTAGACTCAGCTCTGTCTGTTGTGCTAAAGAAGGTAGAGAAGCTCCATGATGCTGGACTGCAGCACAGGCCAGAGTCAGGGCCGTGAGGAACATACGAGGCTTTAACCTGATTGATGTTAATACTACACTTTGTATTTGGCATCTTGTTTCCAGTTTTTTTGCTACAATAGCTGGAAAGGGTTTTGAGCCTTTTCATGAGAGACATTTCTTATTCCCCCCACCCCCCCACACACACACCTCAAAATATAAGCAGTTTATAAGATTAATAAGTGTTCCCATCCCATCACAGAATAACAGGTCCGTAATGGTTGAAATCAGTCAGTAATGAGTGGAATCTGTCAGTAATGAGTGAAATCAGTCAGTAATGAGTGAAATCTGACAGTAATGAGTGAAATTAGTCAGTAATGAGTGAAATCTGTCAGTGATGAGTGAGATCTGACAGTAATGGATGAAATCAGCCAGTAATGAGTGAAATCAGTCAGTAATGAGTGAAATCTGACAGTAATGAGTGAAATCTGTCAGTGATGAGTGAGATCTGACAGTAATGAGTGAAATCTGACAGTAATGGATGAAATCAGTCAGTAATGAGTGAAATCTGACAGTAATGAGTGAAATCAGTCAGTAATGAGTGAAATCTGACAGTAATGAGTGAAATCAGTCAGTAATGAGTGAAATCTGACAGTAATGAGTGAAATCAGTAATGAGTGATCAGTCTGTCATGAGTGAAGTATTTGATGAGGACTGGCCACCAGAATTTCTGTGCACCAGAAATGATTTTAAGATTTAGAATAATTTAAGTGACTGACAAGACATGCGGCAAAACTTTGAGGCACAAATTGTGTTCATTTGTCTCCTTGCAAACCATATGCACTGCTGTAATATCTGCACCAGATCATCATTATTGCATTTTGTGCTGACCACAGACAGTGTGTTCTGTGAGGTAAATTCCCCTGCAAGTTAAATTTAGCACGCTCTGCTTCCACTTCTCAATACCTCAGTGACTTTATTATTTAAAAAATACTGAACACCGAACATACTGTCAGCTTTCAGCCTGACATGCACACACACACACACACACTCACACACTCACATCCATACACTCTCACACACACACACACACACACTGCCTCAGCAGCTAAAACATAGTAGCACAAACAGATGATTATTGGGGTGCACGGGTACTGGAGTCAGTGGTCTCCCCAGAATTCCTTACAAGCTGATTGGTGCATTTCAAATGAGGATCTGCATGGGCCAGTTCTGTTCATCGTATACATACTGTACTGTGTAATAATATGAATGTTCATATGATTTTTCATGTTCATAGCCAAACATTTGACATGACTATTTTCACAGCGCCATAACATTCTGCAAAGAGCAGAATAGGAACACTTCTTTCTATTCCACTTCCATTCCTGCTTTTATTCACACCCCTTCTCTCCACTTCCCATTCCAAGACAGTATCCATCTTTTTCAGGGATTTACGCTTCACACTCGATCAGTGTCAAAGGGCTTGTCAGACTGCTGGCGGCACTGTATGTCTCAAATGAACATCAAATGTTCAAAATCATTGACATTTATGAATATGGGCTTTTGAATGGCTTTGTCAGGAAAGGAAATCGCTAGTGGTGGAAGAATGAAGTGCCAACAACCACTGAATTATGTCCTCTGAACTTCACACTAGCCCTATCTTGGCTGGATTAGCGTGTGCGGTTCTGACTCAGCCTCTCTCGGATGGATTAGCGTGTGCGGTTCTGACTCGGCCTCTCTCGGCTGGATTAGCGTGTGCGGTTCTGACTCAGCCTCTCTTGGCTGGATTAGCGCGTGCGGTTCTGAGTCCGCCTCTCTCGGCTGGATTAGCGCGTGCGGGTCTGACTCTGACTCAGCCTCTCTCGGCTGGATTAGCGCATGCGGTTCTGACTCGGCCTCTCTCAACTGGATTAGCACGTGCAGTTCTAACTCGGCCTCTCTCGGCTGGATTAGCGTGTGCGGTTCTGACTCGGCTGGATTAGCGCATGCGGTTCTGACTCAGCCTCTCTCGGCTGGATTAGCGCGGGCGGTTCTGACTCGGCCTCTCTCGGCTGGATTAGCGCATGCGGTTCTGAGTCGGCCTCTCTCGGTTGGATTAGCACATGCGGTTCTGACTCACCTCTCTCGGGTGGATTAGCGTGTGCGGTTCTGACTCGGCCTCTCTCGGCTGGATTAGCATGTGCGATTCCGAGTCGGCCTCTCTCGGCTGGATTAGCGCATGCAGTTCTAACTCGGCCTCTCTCGGATGGATTAGCGGGTGTGGATCTGACTCGGCCTCTCTCGGCTGGATTAGCGCGTGCGGTTCTGACTCACCTCTCTCGGATGGATTAGCGTGTGCGGTTCTGAGTCGACCTCTCTCGGCTGGATTAGCATGTGCGGTTCCGAGTCGGCCTCTCTCGGCTGGATTAGCGCATGCAGTTCTAACTCGGCCTCTCTCGGATGGATTAGCGGGTGTGGATCTGACTCGGCCTCTCTCGGCTGGATTAGCGCGTGCGGTTCTGACTCAGCCTCTCTCAGGTCATAATGATGCATTGTGATCTATCGCTCCAGGATTAATTCCCTTTATTAAATAGCTTTGCTACAGATCCGCTTATCAGTACCAAGGGCTTTGCTCTAAATTCTTCTTTGATCATCTCGGGCATCTGTGCTTCCATTAGTTTTGCAGCCAAGAGCAGCAGAAAATTGTACACGCAACTGTCTGTGTGAAAGATTGCAAACGACCAATAGATGGAGACTCAAGGGAGACACCGTAAATAAAGGTACTCTCGAATTTGCTGTAAATTGAAATGCCCTCGGAGCCAGCAGAGCATGGTCTCTACCCATATTACTGTCGCCTTCTGTGACCGTGCGTTGCATCATAATTCATGGACACCAGTGTTTGATATCTGTGAAGCCCTGTTATCCACAAAGCTTTAGAAAAAAACACACACTGTGACATGCTGCATCTTTCATTTCAGATACATGTCTTATGCATCCTTTTACAAATATTTATGAGAAAAAAACAGCACAGTTATATGTCAACATGATCCGTTTATCTTAGTATATGCTACAGGAGTGTCACATGTTTTGTGGGTATAGAGTATGCGGCAGTGGCTGTGGACGTACACCGAACTGCCGTGTGAAAATACTGAATGAGGCTGAAATGTGGACCTGCTTCTGGGCACGGCGCCCTGAGGAAGTGGCACTGTGCTGAAGTGTTCTGCAGACAGAGCTCCCAAAATGACTTTGCATTTGACCTTCTGGGGATTTTTTATTTTATTTTGCAGACAAAGGGAGCCCTGTGGGTGTATTTTTGGGCTCAGAGCTTTTTTTTTCTTTCCTCACAGAAAGAGGAAAGTGGCTCCTGAAAATGGGTCTTTCATTACGACACTCATAAAAGCGTCTGAATTTGAGGGATAATGATTCTGGCAACCTTGAGATGCCGCAGTGAATTTCAGACACCCCCCTCCCCCACAACCCTCAAAATAAACAAAAAATAAAATAAAGTAAAATGGGTATAATAATAAAAATAGGTGCATGATTTCCGCCCCTACCTGAGCCAGAGAGCCGAAAAACACACATTTGGGCAGTAACCATTCATGCCTGCTTTGAGGGGAATACTCTGTGTTCCACATTTGAGCTCCGGTATTGTCAGGGTGAGGGAGCCGCTGGGAGGTTAGATTTTTAGATTTTTATGTTCTACAACTTATTTCTGTCATTCTGAAAACACTGTGCACTGACACACACACACACACACACACAACTGCGCATCCAGTAAATAGAAATAGTGACCCCCGGGCCTTTACAGGAAGGAGCTGCAGATGTGAGTTGTCTTATCCTTTGACATCATCCATGGGCACTATGTCTGAACTACAAGCAGTGTAAAGAAAACTGAAACTAATGCTTGATATTGTATAATCAGAGTGCTGTATTGTTAAGTACTCTCCCTGGTGGGACACACAGAGGTACAGTAGTGCTGCATTATTTGATACAGTGAAGTGAACCACTCAGCCAGTGGGCGGCTCCTATTTAAACTGACAATCTAGCTCTTTTTGAAAATCAGTCAGCTCAGGATAATCATATTACTAATGTAAAGACAACAGCCCCACCTCCCCTATTTCTGCCCCGTCTCCTCTATTTCTGCCCCGTTTCCCCTATTTCTGCCCTGTCCCCCCTATTTCTGCCCTACCTCCCCTATTTCACTATATGCTCACACGACCTGTACCTCTGACTGCTGTACTGTATGGCACAATTTTCAAACATCTACGAAACACAACTATATTATATCAGTGTGTGTATATATAGGGCCACGAGCAGAAGTGCATGCCCTGCTTTCCAAACATGAAATGTCCAAAATGCATTTGTTTCCACAATGCACCTCATCAGCCGGGTAGGGGAGATATTAGTGAGATCTGCTGCTTTAGTGCAGGGCTGGAAAACATACAGGTGATTCCCAACACCTGGGCTGGCACGCTGCATAGATGCATTTATACAATAAAAATAATAATGCATGTGTGTATAGCTACATGCAATTGCAGTAAAACATTAAAAAAAGAGACACATCTCAAAAAAGCTGCACACAGAACACAGAGTAAATTGCTGTTACTAAGTGAAAGCATTCTTGTGCAGAAATATACATGTCCAGCATAAAGGATCACTCACAAACAGGGTAATCTAATGAAGATTTGCTGTTCATGGCTTTGAATCCCATGATAGCATACACTCAAACGTGCATGTTTTCTTTGTATGACTTTATTTTTAAGAGCAGGGTAGACCAGAGCGCTCGGGGCTGTCTCAGCTCTGGTGCGGACGGTCGGGGTCCAGGGAGCGCTGGGGGTCATGTCCTCACACAGCGGCTATGACAGAGCGCTTGGGGAGAGAGGAGGGGAAGGGGGGCGGGGGGGCCGCTCATTCAGGCTAATTCAGTCTCCCAGCTCCCGGCTCCCAGGGCCAGTAGTCGATGGCCTTTTGTTACATACATGCACAGTGGTTATATATAAGCACAGTGGTTAGATAAACATACAGAGGTTACATACATGCACAGTGGTTACATATAAGCACAGTGGTTAGATAAACATACAGAGGTTACATACATGCACAGTGGTTATATATAAGCACAGTGGTTAGATAAATATACAGAGGTTACATACATGCGCAGTGGTTCTGTGATGTGGCTCTGTTGCCACTAGAGACACTCTGAACACCACTACAGTCCCTTTGAGTCTGATTTACCTCGATGTGTGCACTGCTATGGCTTGAGCACAGACTCTCTGCCCTCTGTTCACCACACTCTCTCAGCACACAGACTCTCTGCCCTCTGTTCACCACACTCTCTCAGCACACACTCTCTCTGCCCTCTGTTCACCACACTCTCACAGCACACACTCTCTCTGCCCTCTGTTCACCACACTCTCTCAGCACACACTCTCTCTGCCCTCTGTTCACCACACTCTCTCAGCACACAGACTCTCTGCCCTCTGTTCACCACACTCTCTCAGCACACACACTCTCTGCCCTCTGTTCACCACACTCTCTCAGCACACACTCTCTCTGCCCTCTGTTCACCACACTCTCTCAGCACACACTCTCTCTGCCCTCTGTTCACCACACACTCTCAGCACACACTCTCTCTGCCCTCTGTTCACCACACTCTCTCAGCACACACTCTCTCTGCCCTCTGTTCACCACACACTCTCAGCACACACTCTCTCTGCCCTCTGTTCACCACACTCTCTCAGCCCACACTCTCTCTGCCCTCTGTTCACCACACTCTCTCAGACCACAGATTCTCTGCCCTCTGTTCACCACTCTCTCTGCCCTCTGTTCACCACACTCTCTCTGCCCTCTGTTCACCACACTCTCACAGGCTCCCAATATGCTATCTATCCCGTTGACGAATGGGAAACACTTCTGATGAGGATGTCACTCAATTTAAATCAAGACAGATAGGTTTAGAACAGAGATAAATGGCCACTGCGTCTCTGTGCTTGGTTATATCATATCTCTTTATTGAATGAATGTATGTTATGAATGTATAAATGAATGAATGAATGAATGAATGAGAGTCGTTAATAATGTCCCTGTGAGGTTTGCCTTCCATGCACTCACACATTCATCAGTGCTGTGGGCTGATTTTTCAGGCAGAGCGATGGAAATGGAGAGTGATCCAGCTTTCCCTTGTGAATCTAGAATTAAAATCCACTTCACTGCTCTCAGTGGTGACATTGGAGTAAGGACAGGTGGATTTTAGCAAAGCAACAAAAGGGAGAAACACACACTCTCTCTCTCTCTCTCTCTCTCACATACACACGCATACAGTGTAAAATGCACTATGGTTTTAAACACTTACAGTATTCCAGTCACAACACCATACCCTAAAGTCTGGAGCAACTACCTACATGATTAAATAGCACTTTTTTGCAGCAGTCGTAGGTCTGAATTCAGTCAACATTTGACCTCAGACTTTGTCTCACAGCTTAATGCAAATGTTTCTGTTTTCTTCAATAGAATGGCTTGTCTACTTTAGAAATCCCCAAAATAAATTGCAGACAAAATCACAGACACTCAAAATGGCACAAAGAAAGACCTGTGAAAGGGTTGAGATGGTTGTGTTTTTGGATTCAGATGAGGACGTTTGCATGGCATGTTATTCTGGGTAAATTCCACTTATTTGATTTTTTTTCATAACTAAACATTGGCCTTATTGACATATGGCAGCTTGAATGGAATATTGAGTGTAGACTGTAGTTCTGATTGGGACTGAATCTGCCTTGCGTCAGTGCATCCTCAGCTTAATGGAACTTATAGATAACACATAAAACATACATACATACATGCATACATAACCAAACAAATACATCATTTCTGCTGCAACTGTTTCTGCTAATACACTCTTTTATATAATGAAACTCCTAAACCTTTGTGGTTTGTTTGAGTAGGGAAATTAACAGGAGTAATTAATTAGCTTTGTCCATTTGACAATGCTAAGCAGGACGCTGAAGGAAACAACCATGTACAGCATGGTGTCTGCCCCTCCCCCAGCTTCTTGCCTCAGCCCAGCCAATCCGCTGCCCCTCCCCCAGCTTCTTGCCTCAGCCCAGCCAATCCGCTGCCCCTCCCCCAGCGTCTTGCCTCAGCCCAGCCAATCCGCTGGGGCCTGTTGTCATACAGAGTCAGCCGAAGAGCCAATCAGCTTTGGAGCTGCTGTCTGGCAGGGCTTGTTTGCTGATGTAAACCCAGTGAGAGCTGTGGGACCCCATGGTTCCATGTTCTTCTGCAGAAACCAGGAAACACAGACCTGCTTTAAATGTGAAATTCCTGGAGTCAGAAGGCTAGATGCCTGTGGTGATTGTTTATTTCCCCTTTCAGTGTAAGCCAGTATGTTTCACTGCTACATAACATGATGTAAAGTATAATTGACTGGCTTTTAGAAGCCAAAGCTTTTTAAAAAGGTATGTTTCAGACTCTTTTATTGCTGATCAAATGAAATGAAAAGAACAATGTTAAATGCTGTGTGACCAAACCAGGAGGGAGTCGTTTGCCATATGACAGCACAGTGTCTCTGAAGAATATGAAATGTACTGTAACACTTCCTTTGAATTTGACTTCACTGTGTAACAGCTGGAGAAATCGGTTTATTTCGGGATTAGGTTGAGCTTAAGTCTTCAGAGTTCCTCAGGTTGAATCTTTAGTCGTGTCCCAGCTGGCTCACACCTTTCTGCCGTAAACCCATCAACGGCACCTCTCAGTGATAAACCTGGCCCTTTTTGGGCATGAGTGTGATTTTCAAAACAATCCCTTCAGCTCAGTGACTGGGGTCTGAATCAAAGACAGGGTCAGAGCTGAGCAGGGATTTAGGACACACCATTTTTCATTTTGTTTCTTTCGGTGCTCTAACATTTCTGGTCCAGCTTTCTGCCTGAATAAGGTCAGGACGAAATGTAAAGAAAGGGTTAATAAAATAATTTAATCACAATGGCCTCTAGACAAGGAAGGTACACCCAAACTTGGGAAATGTTTCCATAGCAACAGTAAACAAATCCCCAAATGCAGAGCAGCTTCAGGTTATTAGCTGAGTGCCAGTGTGCTTTGTCCAGAGACAACTGGCTACAAGTCAGCAATGATAAACCCTGTGAGAACAGCACATTTAATTATTTATTAAACACTTTATTTTGTGATGATTCACATTGTGGAAAGACAGGGAGAAAACGGTGATGTCTGTGACAAGCATCAGTACAGTTTATTCATGAGTCTCTTTGTAAACTCATCATCAACATCCCTCCAGAAAAGGAAATCCTTCTCAATGACCAGTACTGTTATGTTCAACACAGATGAACTGTCGCTTTACAACACAGGTCACTCACTCACTCACTCATTCATTCATTCATTTATTTGTTCATCAGTAGGCTGTAGATGGCATTAGCTAATTTGAATCTCAAACTGCCTGTTCAGATTAACAGTGGTAGATGCCATGAAAAGATTTTTCTACACTAAGTAGCTGAGCAAATGCAGTTGACATTTCTTGTAGAATTCATAGTAATTGTATTTGTGGTTGATGGCCAGTTAGAGGGAGGACATCCTCTGCACTCTAACTTTGCAGACGGTCACTACTTAAGCCTCATCCCAGGCCCTTTTTAATGTAAGGTTAACTATGGAGCTGGAGACTGCATTTCTGCAACACTGACCTCACCGTCTGTGAGTACTGAGAGGAGTCAGCTTTTATCTCCGCTCAAGGCCTTCACTGGGGGGTGATGGGACGTGGTCTGTAAGTGATGTGCACTGATGTGCAGTAACTCACCTGTAGTATGCTGTGTAGCCTGCAGTGTGGAAAATAGTGCTTGGCTCACAAGTAAGGTTATTTAAGCCCTCAGGCAGTATGGGCATGTCCTGCTGTGGGTGTGTGCCCAGGAGAAGGGTTAGGGCTAGGGCTAGGGCTAGGGCTAGGGTTAGCGTTAGGGTTAGGGCTAGGCCTAGGGCTAGGGCTAGGGCTAGGGCTAGGGGTTAGGGGTTAGGGGTTCGGGTTAGTAACTGTTGTCCTGCTGTGGGTGTGTGCCCAGGAGAAGGAGCAATGAGCAAATGATTGTGATAGGAATGGGGGTGAAATCAACATGTAAAAATCATAAATTCTGATTCCTTGTATATATGCATTTACTGCATCAAATTAATTTGTTATTGGTTTGGTATTCCAGTTATCTTCTTTACCCGTCATTTCTGTGTATGTGTGTGTTTGTGTGTGTACGTGTGTGTTTGTGTGTGTGTGTGTGTGTGTACGTGTGTGTGTGTGTGCATGTTTGTGTGTGTGCGTGTGTGTATGTGTGTGTTTGTGTGTGTACGTACGTGTGTGTGTGTGTGTGTGTATGTTTGTGTGTGTGTGTGTGTTTGCGTGTGCATGTGTGTGTGTGGTGTGTGTGCATGTTTGTGCGTGTGTGTACGTGTATGTGTGTGTGTGTGCTTGTGTGCGTGCTTGTGCGTGTGTGTGTGTTGTGTGTGCATG
>JAFBMS010001042.1:0-49662 GCA_019788955.1 Albula glossodonta
CCAGGGGCGCCTCGCTGAGAGCGGCTGGCGGGCCGGCGCATGTACATAAACACCACACAGCTGCATCTGCTTCCCTAAGACACGCCGCTGCATCCTGCCGGGCCCACTCCAGCACCACGCTCTGAGTTAGCGAGGCAGCGCGGCGACACTGTGCTGGTATGCTAAACACACTCATCTCTGGCCTCTATGAGCAGTGAGTTTGGGGAACACGCTTAGTGCAGCATGTTGTCATGATTAATTAAAATGAAAATCAATAGGAATTAATGGGCTATCCTCTGGTGAACTTCACTGCTCAAAGAGAGAAGGTGAGAGAGATCATGAGCAGGGTCAGCAGGAGGAGGTCAGGGTGGGACCCGTGGCTGTAGAAAGTAAAAATACCGTGACACATATGTGTTCCATCCATGCACTAAACCAGTTGACTCTAATTAGCACTTCTTCAGCTAGGTAGATGAGCTAATTAGTGAAATCACTTATTTTTGTGCAGAGATTGAACAATAAGATAACAGTCCTTTCTGAAGCAGATGTTTCTAACCGTTGGAAGTGGAACCCTCCAGGGGCGAGGCCCCTTGGGACCTCTGCATTTTCATCTGAGGGGCCAGAAATGGGGAGCGTGAGGGATAGTGCAGGTCGCAGTCTCAAGGTGAGCGTGTCAGCCCTGCGGCTGGCTTGCTGGGGGGTGGGGTGGGGGGGCAGTATTGATCCGCCAGCGATTGATCTGCAGCAGAATGCTGTCGCCAGGCGCCAGCCTGTCCTGCAGTGCTCAGTATTACAGAGAAGCTCTGGCCCAAGTCAGCCCAGCTCCATCCCCGCCCCACCCAGCTCCACTGCAGCCCAACCCAGCTCCACCCCTGCTTCAGCCAGCTCCACTGCAGCCCAACCCAGCTCAACCCCTGCTTCAGCCAGCTCCACTGCAGCCCAACCCAGCTCCACCCCTGCTTCAGCCAGCTCCACCCCTGCCTATCACAACTTTGGTAACCTCCATTCTTGTTGTCAAGCAACAGCAAAAACCACCTTTCACCGATCTGTGAATGACGTCACGGCTGCCATTCCTAGCGCTCTCGCGTTGCCCATGTTTATAAAGTAGTGATTGACCTGTGTAGAATCAGCCGCTGTATTTACAGAGAAGTAGATGTCCTACAGAGCTAACAGATACTATGCAGCTTGGCCAACGGGATGCCGTTCAGCTATGCGACATATGCAGTTAGACGTAGTTACGTATTGTGTGACATCCTCACGCAATCAAGTGACTTTTAGCGACATTTCAGAGAGCCAATTTTTTTTCAAAATCAATTGAGATTTTTTTGGCCACACTGCCTCCACCCCACCGTGCCCCAGCTCTACCCCCTTTCCAGCACTGCTCCACCCTCACTCTATACTGGGAAATGAGGGTGGAGTCACACGCTTTCACAGCCTTGCACATGTTGCAGGGGTGCTGGCTTTGCTGGGCTGTGGCGGAGTCGCTCAGGCTTCAGTCAGAGAGGAACAGGAAGTGCGCAGGGCAATCAGAGCGGGATGTGGAAGTCAATAAGCAATCTGTCCCTCATGTGCCGGACAGTGCAGAGGCCATCAGCCCACACAGACAGCAGCCAATCACCTCTGCCCTCAGGGAGGACAGCGGAACCAGTATGCAAATGTAGATTCACCCCAGAGATACTCCCTCCTCAGGGAATAGAACACGTCAATATATGGTGAAATATGGAATGTAAACAATACATTTTCAATATATCAGGGAAGTTAGCTGATCTTATCTCCTTTGATGTATGCAGATACATTTTCATTCATATAATAAAATACATTATTCAATTTAGTAAATATTCTACAATGTTTTTTGTATTATTGCACAAGTGATTTTTATTTTTTTAAATTTTGAATTTGTATTTTAAGACAATCTTTCTTTCCTATATTTCACTTTTTGTATTTCCCCAGTCTCATCATATACGTTGCAGAAGGTAGAGACTGTGTCATAGTGATGTCGCTCATGGCCTTTTGCCATGTGAGTAGCTCTGTGTTTGTTCTGCTTTGGCTTAACTCTGGAGCTGATGAACCAGTGCTAACCGGTTAAGCAGGATTAACCAGTGGTAACCAGTGCTAACTGGTTAAGCAGGATTAACCAGTGGTAACCAGTGCTAACCGATTTAGCAGGATTAACCAGTGCTAACCAGTTAAGCAGGATTAACCAGTGCTAACCGGTTAAGCAAGATTAACCAGTGGTAACCAGTGCTAACTGGTGAAGCAGGATTAAGCAGGATTAACCAGTGCTAACCGGTTTAGCAGGATTAACCAGCGGTAACCGGTTAAGCAGGATTAACCAGTGCTAACCGGTTAAACAGGATTAACCAGAGGTAAATATCAGTAAACTGTGGCAGAAGCAGGGATGACCTTGGCATGCTGATGCCAGGGTGGCACTATCGCCATGGCGATGGTAGAGAGACAGCTGTGTGGGGCTCTGCCAGACTCACCTGATTGGACAGAGGATACCATGGTGATGGGTAATTTGGTGTTTCAGATTTGTGAGATAGTAGAAATATTGCAAAATACAATAGGATAAAAAGGATTCTTTAAAAATAAGATTAAAGAAAACGGAAAAGGAAGGCAGAGTGACAGGAAGAACAGGGATTATTTTCTGGGCCTCAAAGGCCATCTGTGTAAATATACTCTATCAATAAAGTTTCCGGTTCAAAAGGCCCAATTTCAGCGCAGCTTCCTGTCCCAAACCTGTGCAGCCTGAGGGTGCAGCTGCATCTGCACTGTTCCCTGAGTAGGTCCAGCTCAGCCAGAGCCTGACAGCAGCATCAGGGGTCTGCTGGCTTCTGATTGGCCGGGCCATGCTAGCTCCTGATTAGCAGGTCTGTGCTGACTCCTGATTGGCCGGTCCATTCTAGCTCCTGATTAGCCTTGGAGAGTTGCCAGGACACAGATGGCCTGTGCCGGGGGTGATCAGATGGTTTTCTGGGTCCCCCGTCGACAGGATGAGAATGTTTTTAAATCTATGTGGTGAATCTGCCTCAGGCTGCACCTAACAGCCGTCTCAGCTCCCCCTCACTGAACACAGATGTTGTGAGAATTTTGTGAGTTTGTACTCGCTCTAAGTGAAGGTGGTTCCACCATATGTCTGTATCTAGAGGTGCAGAGGCTTGGGCAGCGGCTGTTTGAGTGTGGAAGGAGCAGCACAGGTAACTGCTCAGACCCCTCTGGCATCCATGAGTGTTGTGTGTGCAGAGGAGGAGGGACTGAGACGCACACGCTGAGGGCTGCATGACTGAGAGCTGTTTATCCATGAGAGTAATTAAACCCTTAAGCACGACACTTCACCTGAGCTGCCTTAGCTGTGTAAAGAGTGTAAAAATGTAAGCCATGTGAGTCACTCTGGACATGAATGTCAGCTAAATGCTTGAATGTAAATGTAACATTGATGCAAAATCCCTGTGAGTTGGCTGACCTTTAGGGAGAGCTGATGTAACTTTGCTACAGTGCCCCCTAGAGGTGGGAGGGCTGGTGCAGCTTTGCCATGGTGTCCCTTGCAGTTACAGAAAGCAGGTAGTTTACCTTTTTTCTCCTCAACAGCTGATTATCAAACATAACCTCAAACTAACCTGCTGAGTACAGTTACAGAGTACAGAGAAAAATTTTATCCTGGATCTCCCAATGAAAAAAGCAGTTTCATGTTTTCCCATGATGTGGGAGGGGTGGGACACATGCTTTTGCTGGATTGTGAGTGGATCACTCAATTCAAAGAAACTCAAGAATGATATTTTGGGGGAGGGGCAATGCCCCGTGCTGTTACAGACAGCACAGAGACTGCAAAACACTGTAATCATTCTAACATCATACGTGACTACAGTAAAACATGAATTAAAAGATTAAAATAATATGCAAACATTACCTTGATGTATATTTGACATTGAAGGATCATTTTGAGGTGCAATAAACAGCAGAAAGGTTGCAGATTTTTAGAGGCTAATGCCCCCAGCATAGTGTTTGAAAATGGGACATTTTGACTGGTTAGAATGAAGGAGGCTCGTTCTGAGCTGTTTCTCAGTGCTTTGGTCCATGGAAACAGAATGTCCTCAGATCTCCCAGGCAGCCATGGCCCTGAGTGTTCAGTGTGTCTGAGGCTGAAGAGTTACAGAGCTGCAAAGGGCTGCAGAGCAGTGACTGGGCTTTTTACTCCGTAAATTATGAATGGAGAATGTTACATAAAGTTTGAGTTTCTGTCTGCAGAATAGACAGGTTGGGCTAAAGCATGCTGCCTCACTGCGCTGCTGCAGACTGCAGACCGGAGTCCTGACTGTGCCAGGCCCAGCTCTGCCTGGCAGCCCTGCAGTGTGGTGTGTGATTGGTTGGCAGCCCTGCAGTGTGGTGTGTGATTGGCCGCGTTCAGCATGCAGCTCTTAGCCCTGGGGCGTTTTGTTACCATGCTCTCCCCCTCTCCCTCTCCCCAGGCATAACAGAGACGATGGCTCAGCTGGCGTCCGGCTGGGTTACGGACAGGAACCTGCTGCATAAGTACCACTTCCACAAGGCCTACCTGATCCTGTGTGGGCTGGTCAACTTGTTGTCCCCCCTGGCCGACACCTACATCCTGCTCATGGTGTATGCTGTGTTCTTCGCTGTGTTCTGCGGCGGCTATATGGCCCTGCTGCTGCCCGTGCTGGTGAGGCTTCTTCCACTCTCCTCCCGCTTTTCAGTCCATCACCTCAATTAGGACACCCACCCTACAGACCATAATACCCATGTAGCTGTAGGGCTGGAGGGTTGTAGCAGCAATGACGCAGCCGCAGCTTCTCCACAGGAGGGGTCAGGGTCAGTCAGGAGCCACATTTCCAGATCTGACAGGTGCATCACTGTGAGTCTGACAGGTGCATCACTGTGGGTCTGACAGGTGCATCACTGTGGGTCTGACAGGTGCATCACTGTGGGTCTTACAGGTGCATCACTGTGGGTCTGACAGGTGCATCACTGTGGGTCTGACAGGTGCATCACTGTGAGTCTGACAGGTGCATCACTGTGAGTCTGACAGGTGCATCACTGTGGGTCTGGGGGCTGGAGGCCGGGGGCTGGTGTGGGTGTGGGCTGGAGGCCGGGGGCTGTGTGTGGGTGTGGGGCTGGAGCCCTGGGGCTGGTGTGGGTGTGGGTGTGGGGCGAGGAGGATGGGCTGGTGTGGTGTGTGGCTGGAGGCGGGGGTTGGTGTGGGTGTGGGTGGGGTGTGGGGCTGGGTGTGGGGTGGGGTGGGGGCTGGTGTCGGGGGCTGCTGGGGGTGGGTGTGGGGGTGGAGGCGTGGGCTGGTGTGGGTGTGGGTGTGGTGGGGGCTGGAGGCGGGGGCTGGTGTGGGTGTGGGGCTGGAGGCCGGGGGCTGGTGTGGTGTGGGTGTGGGGCTGGAGGCCGGGGGTGGTGTGGGGTGGGTGTGGGGCTGGAGGCTGGGGGCTGGGGCTGGTGTGGGTGGTGTGGGGCTGGAGGCCGGGGGCTGGTGTGGGTGTGGGTGTGGGGCTGAGGCCGGGGCTGGTGTGGGTGTGGCTGTGGGCTGGAGGCGGGGGCTGGTGTGGGGTGGGGTGTGGGGCTGGAGGCCGGGGGCTGGTGTGGGTGTCGTGTGGGCTGGAGGCCGTGGGCTGGTGTGTGTGGGTGTGTGGAGGCCGGGGCTGGTGTGGTGTGGGTGTGGGGCTGGAGGCTGGGCTGGGGGTGGTGTGGGTGTTGGTGTGGGGCTGGAGGCCGGGGGCTGGTGTGGGTGTGGGTGTGGGGCTGGAGGCCGGGGGCTGGTGTGGGTGTGGGTGTGGGCTGGAGGCCAGGGGCTGGTGTGGGTGTGGGGCTGGAGCGGGGCTGGTGTGGGGTGTGGGTGTGGGCGGAGGCTGGGGTGGGGGCTGGTGGTGTGGTGTGGGCTGGAGGCCGGGGCTGGTGTGGGTGTGGGTGTGGGGCTTGGAGGCCGGGGGTGTGTGGGTGTGGTGTGGGGCTGGAGGCCGGGGGCTGGTGTGGGTGTGGGTGTGGGCTGGAGGCTGGGGGCTGGTGTGGGTGGGGTGTGGGGTGGAGCCGTGGGGCTGGTGTGGGCGGGGTGGGTGTGGGCGGAGGCCGGGGCTGGTGTGGGTGTGGGGCTGGAGGCGGGGGCTGGTGTGGGTGTGGGTGGGGGCTGGAGGCCAGGGGCTGGTGGGGGTGGGGGTGGGGCTGGAGGCCGGGGGCTGGTGTGGGTGTGGGGTGGGCTGGAGGCTGGGGGCTGGGGGCTGGTGTGGTGTTGGTGGGGGCTGGAGGCCCTGGGCTGGTATGGGTGTGGGGCTTGAGGGCCGGGGGCGGGTGTGGGTGTGGGGCTGGAGGCCGGGGGCTGGTGTGGGTGTGGGGTGGGCTGGAGGGGCTGGTGTGGGTGTGGGGCTGGAGGCGGGGGCTGGTGGGGTGTGGGTGTGGGTGTGGGGCTGAGGCCGGGGGCTGGTGTGGGTGTGGGGCTGGAGGCCGGGGGCTGGTGTGGGTGTGGTGTGGGTGTGGGGCTGGAGGCCGGGGGCTGGTGTGGGTGTGGGTGTGGGGCTGGGGGTAACCTCCTCCATTCCGGGGGAGAGGAAACACTAAGCAGTGACAGTAATGAGGCTGTGCTATCCGGATTTATTCTGCCCCCCGCAGGTGGATCTGGTGGGACCAGACAAGCTGAACAACTCCATGGGCTTCTCCATGTTCTTTGTGGGTCTGGGCTGCCTGACTGGACCCCCCCTCGCAGGTGAGTGTCCCCCTAGGTATGCACCGACAGCCCTCAGTGCAGTGGGAGAATCAGCTTAAAGTGTGCATAGACAGCATACACGCACACACACTAATTCCTGCTGCATCCCAGGGCACCAGCGCACTGGATTTGTTTGTGTGTGTGTGCGCGTGTGTGTGCATGTGAGCATGTGTGAGCATGTGTGTGTGAGTGTGTGTGTGTGTATATGAGCATGTGAGTGTGTGTGTGTATTTGTGTGTGTGTATGTGAATGTGTGTGTGTGTGTGTCTGTGTGTGTATGTGAATGTGTGTGAGTGTATGTGTGAGTGTGGGTGTGTGTGTATGTGTGTGAGCGTGTATGTGAGCATGTATGTGTGTGTGTATTTGTGTGGCTTTGACTGAATGACCATCTGAGGAGGAAGGAAACCTGAGCTGAACTTCTCCTGCATGTGAAACTCGTCCAGCTTTGCACTGCAGTGTGACTCACTCAGTTTTCAGCATGAAGGGGTTAAACATGCGTATCCTGAGGAAAGTTCAGCTTTGCAACACTCAATTAATTGTTTACTTAAAGTACTTTGAGCATTCACAGATGGCCATTGTTCTATTCTGCTTTCAGCTGAAAACCTGAAGAAGAGCTTTGGTGCTGTAAGGTTTGCAGTACTGAAAATCACTTCAGACGGCATGTTTAAAAGCAGGGCAGAGTATGTCAAACAGCTACAGGCAGTTACTCCATTATTCTGCTGCTTAAAGTTTGTCTGTGCTCTGTAGTTTTACAGCTTTAAAATTAAAATTATATAAATAAATTAAAATTCAATGCATAAAACTGATATCTTTTAAACACACAAAAACTCTGTGAACAGAAAAACAAGAGTTGGTAATAAAATTGTAATGATCACAAAAATGTTTTTAATCACAGCTAAAAATGCTGTCATTGTATATATGGCAGTTTCCTTTTTTGTTGCCATGTTTTTCTGAAGTTCAGTGAAAGTTTGATGGGTTTGTGTAGCTCATTGCTGAGCCCTGGAGTAAAGTGGACGGGTGTGCGGTAGAGGGTGCGCTGTAGAGGGGTGTGCGGTAGAGGGGTGCGCAGTAGAGGGGTGCGTGGTAGAGGGGTGTGCGGTAGAGGGGTGCGCGGTAGAGGGGTGCGCAGTAGAGGGGTGCGCGGTAGAGGGGTGTGGGTAGAGGGGGTGGGTGAGGGGTGCGGGTAGAGGGGTGCGCAGGAGGGGGGCGGTAGAGGGGTGGGCGGTAGAGGGGTGCGCAGTAGAGGGGTGGGCGGTAGAGGGGTGCGCGCAGCAGAGTGGTGGGTGGTACAGTGTGTGGTACAGTGTGTGGCAGACAGGACCACACACAGACAGTGTTTTGTGCGTGGGATCCCTGGGGCAGATGTGCTGGTCGTGGCAGGGCTGCTTTGGGAGGTGGATCGGTTTGCTCTCTCCTGGAGGGCCCCCCTCAGGGGCAGCTGCAGCATGAACTCAGTGACATGACCCCGGCTCAACCTGCTGTTCACCTTAGGCTAGTGGGGGTTGTGTGACCTGTTTACCAGAAGCAGAGCCCCACAGACAAATTCCTAGCCTTCCATCACAGCACCCTCTGGTGGAGGGAATGACAGCGAGAGGAGCACAATGGCAGACTCAATGTCACTGTTTGCTTTGTTGCTGTGGATACTGACAGAGTTGGTCTGTAAGATGCTGCTCTGTCTGTCTCTCTCTAGTGTGTGGCACGTGTGTGTCTCTCCAGTGTGTGTGTATATCTCCAGTGTGCATAAAGCTGTGTGTGTGTTTGTGTGTGTGTGTGTCTCCAGTGTGCATGTAGTAATGTGTTTGTGTATATCCAGTGTGTGTAAAGGTGTGCTCCCTGTTTGGCAGGTTTCCTGTATGACTACACACAGACGTATGACTGCTCCTTCTACCTGGCGGGCGTGTGCTACCTGCTATCCTCTGTGTCTCTGTTCCTGGAGCCGCTGGCCCGGAGCTGGCAGGACCGCCGGAAGCAGAGGAAGGCTGAGGGTGCTGACTCCACCTGGAGGAGCAACGGCTGCTTTCGGGCGGAGCCCCTGAGCACCGGCGTCGTCTAGGAGACCGGAGAGACCCCCTGCTGCCCAAACACACCCCAGGGGCCAACACCGGCCAGACCACAGCACCTCTGCACAGCTCTGAGAACCTGTCCTTCAGGAAGCAAAAGGCCAAACAGAAAGACAATTTGCAAACTTGGAACAACTATTACCATCATGATTCAATGCAAGATAACAGACCTCAGCCGCCATGAGCCGATGGAAAACCTTATTTTATACATTTTGAGTACAAACCAAATGAATGCATAGAACCTTTTTTAAAATCTGCGTCTGAATGATGCTGGCTTTGCCTGGAGGTGTGTATGAAATGAACCTTCCGCCCGCAGAGGTGGGGCAGTCTGACTGCAGGACCTCTGTTGGGTAAACCCAAATCACTCAGTGAGCTGCAGCCAGCGTAGCACAGCGCTAGCACAGCACTAGCGCAGCGCGGACATAGTCCTCCCCCCCCACCCATACCTGATTAAGCTCAAAGGCCAGTAGCCCATCAGCGGCTGTGGACACACAGCCATGCACTTAGTGCTAATTTTAGATACCGTTCTATGCAACCCCTGACAGAGAGCCACGAGGCGCACTGAAAGGGAACCCTCCCTGAGGGAGCGACCCTCTGCTTTCCTGCTCAACCACCATACGGCAACAACCGCCCTTCAGCTTTTAACAGATACAGGTCAAACACAGCCTCTCTGCTTTTAACCCCCATAGGACAATCCTCTGCATAACACATACAGCGAATGCATTCCTGTGCTTAAACCTGCAGTGCAATCATGGGCGTGGATGGCTGATACTTTAACTGAAATGTACAGAGGGACTCCCCCTGCCATGGGAACCAGTGCCAGCCCTGCAGGGGGCGCTGTGAAACCAGACTCCTTACCACCAGCAGATACTCAGCTCCCAGATGCTTCCCTCCTGTGCCTGTACTACATGGCAGCTCTTCTGCACTCAGTCATAAATAGTCACACTGCATCAGACTGGAATACATCAATGAGACAAAAATCTGTGTTCATATCTGGCTCTGTGTTAAGAGCAGACTGTGCTGAGTGTCTGGCTGTGTTAAGAGTACACTGTGCTGAGTGTCTGGCTGTGTTAAGAGCACACTGTGCTGAGTATCTGGCTGTGTTAAGAGCACACTGCGCTGGGTATCTGGCTGTGTTAAGAGCAGACTGAACCGAGTGTCTGGCTCTGTGTTAAGAGCACACTGCGCTGGGTATCTGACTGTGTTAAGAGCACACTGCGCTGGGTACCTGGCTGTGTTAAGAGCAGACTGTGCTGAGTATCTGGCTGTGTTAAGAGCAGACTGCGCTGAGTGTCTGGTGAGCCTATAGAATCTGTGCTCAGTCAGGAGGTCAGCTCAAACCACCTTTAACTAAACCTGCACCACAGAACGCTGAAGCGATGAGGCCATGCAGTCTGCTCAGTGCCCAGCACTCCTGTTACACTAGTCCTTGGCTTCCAAATGCCTTCATGCTCTCCTGCCTGACACCTGACCTGGGATCATCTGTAGTCCTGCCAATGCCTGTTTGTCATGGACACCCGCTGATCTAGGATCAGGGGGAAGGGAGCTGTTTGGGGTGGAGTATCAGCCTCGTGCTCTTATGTATGTCATACAGAAGGATCTACGTTCTTAATAGTTATAACTGCAAGCTCAAAAATGTTTTTAAAATGACACAAATTCTGGACTTAACTGCATTATTGCACTTGCTATTTTTTATGCATAAAATGAGTGATTTCTATACGCACGTTTCACAAGCAATAACCGAACACTTAAGTGAGCATGCTCAGTGCTGTCACGCTATTGCCTCAGTGCTGCTCCCTGAGTTCATTGGCTTATACCAGAGCTTGTTCTGAGCAGCTGTAAGCCGTGGGAGTGGACGTCATCAGTGTTTCTGAGTGGGCACGATTCACTGGACTCTGCTCTCCAAGTGGACTCTGCCATTACCCTGACAACAGCACCACTGGACTCAGGAGTGTAAGTGTGCACATCCTGCGAAGTGTTCACTTCACTGAGGGGAGTAGGGCGCAGGTCTAGAAGTATTAATGCAAATGAACGTCAGATGAGGTGAACTGGATTTGTGTGTCTGTGAAGAGAAGGCTGTTCCCACTGAATGAACTGCTAATTAACATTACCTGCAATGTTGACCTTTGTCAGACTCTTCACACTTATGGGCTGTCTTGAAATTATTAAGATCATTTTTCCTGAAGAAGGGGGTGGGGTGTAGGGTAAGAGTTGAAGAAATGTATTTTTACTGGTCTCTTCAATACCACTGTTTGCCTTGTTCTTGCAGTCTTCACTCACCTTCCCCAAACTTAATATAAACCAAAGAGACAGCAGAGATCTTGCCTTCACAGAAACACTTGATTGTAAATGATACTGTCCCACCTACTGTCTCATCTCTGGGCTGCCTCCTGGTCTGTGAGAAGGGGTCGCTGGGAATATGCCACATACGCACATTTCTTCTCCCGGAATGACTTCTGCCCTCTGGTGGTGATTGAAGGCCATTACAGTGAAGTGCAATGGCTGACTAGTTCCTGATGAAAGCCTCCCTCCTCCAGCTTCACTCAAGGAGCCTGCTGTTGCACATCCTCGTGTTTTATTCACACTAAACTGCTGTTCATCGAGTGTGTGCCTGTGAGTAAGTGTGTTTGTGTGAGTGAGTGAGTGTTTGTGGACATTTTTATTTTGTGCTGCAGAACAACCTGGCATCATCACTATAAGCTCATCAGAACTACACAGCCCAGAAATATGCTGTTTTTGAGAATATTAATTTCAATTTCACTTTATTTTGTTCTTCATAATTCCAATGGTTATTAATGATCAACTGTGTAACATGTTCATGCTGTCATATAAAGTGATCATTGGTCCATTGTTAAAATTAAATACATAAAAATACTGGTACAAAACAAGCTTTTAAACATGTATCACAATCAGTTTGTATCGAAAATTTTGACTAAATGCAAGTGTTATGTGTTGTTTTGAAGTTTTAAAAACTGTAATTGTGTTTTGGGATGGAATCTGTGAATCTAAGCTGCAGTTTGGAACTCATTGGTGCAGACGGTGTCATGGAGACCACAGCGCAGCACGTGTTCTGGGTTGGGGTTCTAGGCTGGGGATCTGGGTTGGGGTTCTAGGCTGGGGTTCTGGGTTGTGGTTCTAGGCTGGGCGTCTGGGTTGGGGTTCTGGGCTGGGGTTCTGGGCTGGCGTTCTGGGCTGGGGTTCTGGCAGACACAGCGTTAGTGGGCTCACTCTTCTCTCATCACCCTTTAGGTTTTTGTTCTTTTTCTCTTTAATTTAGCAGACTGTAAAAAAACTGATTTCAATAAAAGGTCACAGTGACTGCATTTTGATTTGTCTGTTGTAGATATCAGATATTTTCTTATTCATGCTGAGCTCTGCATTCAGCTCTTTTCTCCGATGATATATTAAAAATTAATAGGTAAAAACAGTACACTTCTCCCAGCCACACTTCAAACACACACCCTTTCATATTCAAATTATTTGAAAACACATTTTATAAAACATCTTTTTATTATGGAAAGTGCATCATCAGCACAAAAACATATACATTAACCACACAAAATGATTAAAAATGAAATAGCTCATGTTGTTTCAGATTAATAATACTAAATATAAAATATAATATGATTATTGTAATATTATATAGAAATATAAAAATGGTATATGGCTATAATCTTCCAAAAGTAACATTTAAACATCTGAATAAAGTATAAGACTGTGGCACATTAAGCTCTGTGGTCCTCAAACATTAAGCACAGAACATGAAACAGCTCTTAGGGCGAGAGCAGGTAAAAGCCATTAAACTCTGAATCCCAGTGACTCTGAGTTCCACAGAAACTCACACTCACTCTGAGTGACTCTGAGTCCCACAGAAACTCACACTCACTCTGAGTGACTCTGAGTCCCACAGAAACTCACACTCACTCTGAGTGACTCTGAGTCCCACAGAAACTCACACTCACTCTGAGTGACTCTGAGTCCCACAGAAACTCACACTCACTCTGAGTGACTCTGAGTCCCACAGAAACTCACACTCACTCCTAGTGACTCTGAGTCCCACATTAACGTTGCGGACCTGCTGCGTCTTTACCTTCTGAGAGTGCTCCGTCCATCTGTCTGTCCGTCAGCCCCAGCAGGATTTAAACGCTGCTCCAGTCCACTCACTTGCCCCTCATAGGCGGGCACTGCAAAACAACACATCTTCTTGGTTTATCGACCCAATTGAAATGAAACATGAATCACATTAAAAAGATCACCTATCATCCAACTACCATTATAATCACACAATGCTGTATCAGGAATGAACATTTGTGTGAATAAAACAATGGAGCCTAATTGTTTTATTAAAATTTTAATCATTTAGGATCTATTGTAAATACGCATTTCAATGGTTCCATTTCAATTTGAAGTTACATTGTTGTTTGCCAGACGATTTTACCCAGTACGACTTATGCATTTCATTGGCTGGGTGCAACGTGGGTGGGGACAGCACAGGAACTTACGCATTTCATTGGCTGGGTGCAACGTGGGTGGGGACAGCACAGGAACTTACGCATTTCATTGGCTGGGTGCAGCATGAGAAGGGACAGCACAGCAGGGTTTACACTAGTCTGCTAACAGCCCTGAGAAAGCAGTGCCGTTCAGTCCTTCCAATCTTCTAAATACAAAGAAGGAAAGCAGAAATTTAAACCAACTTAACCAACACAAGAATAATGTTCCTGGATTTAACAGCCAGTCAAGAGGAGCTGTGTCCATCACTCTTCTGCCATTGGCCCCTGGGAGTCTGACCGGAGTCTGTGCTGCATTGCCCCTGCAGTGGCAGGCATGGCACAAGAAATGCTAACACAGTGAGCGCTGCGAGACTTCGCTTAGGCCAGGCTGAGTGCTGTGAGACTTAGTGGGGCACTAACACAGCGAGCGCTGTGAGACTTCACTTAGGCCAGGCTGAGTGCTGTGAGACTTAGCAGGACGCTAACACAGTGAGCGCTGCGAGACTTCTCAGGCCAGGCTGAGCGCTGCGAGACTTCGCTTAGGCCAGGCTGAGCGCTGTGAGACTTCGCTTAGGCCAGGCTGAGCGCTGTGAGACTTAGTGGGGCACTAACACAGCGAGCGCTGCGAGACTTATCTCAGGCCAGGCTGGGCGCTGCGAGACTTCGCTTAGGCCAGGCTGAGCGCTGTGAGACTTCGCTTAGGCCAGGCTGAGCACTGTGAGACTTAGTGGGGCACTAACACAGCGAGCGCTGCGAGACTTCGCTTAGGCCAGGCTGAGCACTGTGAGACTTAGTGGGGCACTAACACAGCGAGCGCAGTGAGATTTAGCTTACGCCAGGCTGACCACTGTGAGACTTCGCTTAGGCCAGGCTGAGCGCTGTGAGACTTAGTGGGGTGCTAACACAGGGAGCGTGGTGAGATTTATCTCAGGCCAGTCTGAGTGGTGTGAGACCTTAGCCAGGCTGATAGCAGTGTGGGGACACATTTGTGTGTGACACACAGGTTGAGGACACATTTGAGCATGGTGCACAGTGTGGGGACACACGAGCGTGGCGTGTAAGGACGTTCTGGCGCGGTGCAGGGGTCTGCGGTGGGGATTAGCACCATCATGCGGGGGGCTTAGGGAGGGACCAGAGCGGCGCCGCAGAGCCTGGGCCTTCGGCCGCCCAGCTGAGGCTTATGCGGCATTAATGCACATAATTCTGCGGCCAGCAGAAGGGGAGGAGCACAGACATTACGCAGGTCACATGCCCTGCCTGGTGTGCCGGCACAGGGACGCTTTGTGCAGAATCTGGGGCTTAAGCAGCGGAGGAGCAGCACAAATTGTGGGGTCAAAGGTCGGCTGCACAGAGAGGTTAACTCAGGTTGCTCTACTTAGAATACCAGCATGTGTAGTAGAGGCCCAAGCATCACTGCATGTGTGTTAGCATGGAACAATCAGCTCCCATTGGGGGAACATGGCCAGGCTAACCAATCACTGTGCTAACCTGCAATCTGCTACACACACTGGGGGAACATGGCCAGGCTAACCAAACACTGTGCTAACCTGCAATAAGCCACACACACTGGGGGGAACATGGCTAGGCTAACCAAACACTGCTTATCTGGAATCAGTAGCTCCCATTGGGGGAACATGGCCAGGCTAACCAAACACTGTGCTAACCTGCAATAAGCTACACACACAGGGGGAACATGGCCAGGCTAACCAAACACTGTGCTAACCTGCAATAAACTACACACACAGGGGGAACATGGCTAGGCAAACCAAACACTGCTTATCTGGAATCAGTAGCTCCCATTGGGGGAACATGGCCAGGCTAACCAAACACTGTGCTAACCTGCAATAAGCTACACACACAGGGGGAACATGGCCAGGCTAACCAAACACTGTGCTAACCTGCAATCTGCTACACACACTGGGGGAACATGGCCAGGCTAACCAAACACTGTGCTAACCTGCAATAAGCCACACACACTGGGGGAACATGGCCAGGCTAACCAAACACTGTGCTAACCTGCAATGAACTGCACACATAAGGGGAACATGAATAGGCTAACCAAACACACATAAGAGCTGATCTGTAAACTTTAAAGCAACTTAAATGAAAGTTCAAGTTCTCATAAGATAGAAATTCTTCATGATCACAGTGAAGACATTTTGCCATTGACATAGGCTCTTCTGTGGAGCATAAGTGTGGGTGGATTTTCTGATAGTCATCTCCTTCAATCCGTTCTCCCATAATGCAGTGCAGCGGGGGTGTCTGTGGCTGCGGGTATAAAGGTGTGCTTGCGTAGCTGTATTTAATTATACTGAAGCTAATAAATAACTGAACCTATCCAAGACCTTCTTGATATGCAAATCAAGCTTTTAAATGTACATTGCCCTGCTGCCCTGTTCAACTTTCACATCAACTGCAGTGTGAATCAGTCTAACATGACAGAGGTACAAATGCATCTTACCAGTTTTAACCAGTAAAACTACATTTGACAGGACTATGGCAGTTGTAACAGGTTACAGACAATCTAGCAATCATTTCCAAACGCACACTTTACCGTTAAATTAACCCCAGTGTAGAAAGGTTACTCCATAAATGTTTCCCAGTGTAAATAGGTTACTTCATTCCCAGAGTGAGAGTGTATGTGCTTACCGTGGGTGTTTTGCGGTCCTCACTCTAGAGTCAGCAGGTAGAGCAACACCTGCACTTACCGCACCTGTCCCTGACCGAGGAGAAGGCTGGAGCCGCACCCAGCTCAGCCCAGGTGAAGGAGGGATTCCTGCGCCAGGTGGAGGTGACGGTCCCCCGGGCTCGGGCTGAGCCCGATGTAAAGCTTCTCCATGAGGGAAACTCAGTGTCTGTGCTCGACCTCACCGACAATAACCAAACCAAAAAACCAAAAACAAAACACTACCGGTCATCGTACAGCACCGCACCAGCACTCCTGCAGGAGCACACACTTTTTCTGGGTTTTTTGTTGTTGGCTTTTCCTTTTTTTCTTTCACCAATTTCCGTTTCTGCACGAGTGACTCTAGTGTAGCTCATACAAAGACGGGCAGATGGATTTCTGGGGTTGCTATGGAAATAGCAGCCCCTCAAAAAAGTTGCATGCATTTCCTGGATCTCCGCTTGGAAAACGCCAGTCCCGTGCAGCCAAACAGAAATCTGACACAAGAAGGAGCACAACCAACCACGCACCCTCTCTGTCCTTCTGATCAGGCTTCAGAACCGCAGCGAGGAAAACAAATAAAAAATTAAATCATAAACTGGAGAAAATACAAAACAAAAAGGGCAAAGCAAGCAAACTCCTACTTCCACTGCTGAGGAACAGGATGTTCCACCACACTGGCTGTCTGGTTTGGGGGACCCCAGTTTTCCAGGGGTCTCTCTCTCTGTGTGCAGGAAAGTGGGGTACAGCAGACGCTGAGAGGAAGCTGTCAGAGGACCCCCACATCATGTGAGAGGCGGGGCGCAGGATGCGAGGGGGGGAACAACCGTTGGGGTGGCGAGGAAGGACTTGAACTGGAGCCTGGGGAGAGGCAGTTCCCATAGTTACGGAGCCAAGTTTCCTGTACATTGACAAGGCAACGACGGCTACCTCAGCTAACCAGCCTTCGCCTAGCAACCCCCGTCACTCAGCCAATCCCCTCCCGCTGAGCGCCAAAATGGAGGGGCACAGTGGTCGGGGCAGAACTTACACTGAGCAAATCAACGAATCAGGATCTTCAAAAACTGGGATGCAGGGGAGGAGAAAAAACACTGATGAGCGACACAAATTACAGCGCCCTGACGATGGAGATAAAGGCACGCTTTGGCTCACTCCGTCTCCGTTCTCTCCTTCCTGGACTGCAAAGGGCTCTTTCACTTTGTCATCATCAGAAACAAGTTTTTTTTTTTTTTTTTTTTTTTTAACAGTAGGGAACAATTCCTTTGCAACACAAGAACGGGTCAGAACAGTTGTCTTCAAAATTCAATTCCAAAGCAGAATTATTATTTTTTTTCCCTCAAAAGGAAGAATTTATTGATACTGAGACAGAATGCGGAGTGCGTGTGCACTCTGTGGTGTGTGTGTTAGTGGCTCTTCTGCTCCAGAATCAGGTGTACACAGCACAGAGCAAGAGACTGTCATGTTTCCATTTTAAACACGGGATTCGCCATTACAACTGCATTACACAACGTTAAAGCTGCCTTCCTGGAGAAACTGCACAAACACTAAACAGCCGGCTTATTCCTGCCATGTGGCGCTTGCCTCCCGCCGCGCAGAGCGATGCGTTTGTCCTGTCCTGTGTCACATGATGATGATGATGGCGTCCAATGAACAACAAAAACTTTTTTTTTTTTTAACATAACATGTGCTTTCAGCAGACAAGACAAATCAGGCCATTCTCAAAGAAAAAAAAACAAAGAAAACAGGATATAATAATTTCACAATGAGACAGAGGGATGGCACCACCAAAATCGTGCTAAATACAAGGAGCTGTCTGACTGAATCTTACTCCTCTGCCTTTCTGCTGTCCATCTCCTGCCTAAAGATCTAAGGACTAGAAGCACTTTATAACAGACTGCATTTCAGAGCTTAATTTCCACATTGCAAATGTGTCACCATGTAGTTTAATACCAAGGTCAACCAGTACTTCAGTACAATGTGGCAAAATGAAACAGCATTTTGAAGGACTATCAAAGCAGAAATGAACAGGTTTGACTATGATATCTGAAGTCAGCAGAGCAGTCTTGATATTTATTAACAAAAAAAAAAAAGGTTTTGAATAATACCTGTGCATTGGGAGTAAAGTAGAGCTACATGGATTGCTATGAAGTCTAAACTTCAGAATATGATGAAAGAAATGCAATATTTTGAATGTGATTTGCAGCGTTTTTATAGACCCATAATTATTTATGTTAAAAAAATAAAAGCAATATAACCATAAAACATGCTGCAAGCGCTGCGAGGGGAAGTTACTCCCGAGTACTCTTTACTAAGCAGAAGCTGAGCCTCCGGTAATTGTGAGCACCACACCACCCCCTTTAATCACTGACTGCAGCACTGCGTCCTCAACACTGCCAAACACCAAAGTATTACATTCTATTTCTTGCATAATTGGTGAATTTTAGAGACATGATTCTCGCATCACATGACTGATGAAAGACAGAGTGAAAAGTTGAGGACAAAGCAGTGCAGTGAGACTGAACAGAGACCACAGTAAAAGTAAACAAGTTATTTTTTTAAGATGGGGAGATCTGATTGGATGAATGCTACAGCAGAGGGATTCACAGTAAAACCCTGACAGCTCACAGTGATCACTACTGAAATTACCTGGGCTCCCCTTCTACACAGAACACCAGCCCAGCCGTTAGCAGCGCTTTGCATCTCCCCCAGTTTAACATGAGGGACCTCGTCCACCCCTGCCCTCACACACCCTCCAGTCTGAAACAGGAATCATTTCATCGGCAAACTCACTTTCCACTTTGACACGGCCTGCAATTTCAACAGGATTAGGCACAGTGAAATGGACAAATAGTCTAATTAAAATGGATAACAAATAGTTTTAACCAAGACTGAGACACATTACAAGATGACAAATGGTTATAAATCTCCTTTAAGGAAAAACAAAAACTGTAACTCCTAAATTTTGCGTGCTGGTGGAATAAAAAGTATATGTAGTGTGTTACTTGGCAGTTTCAGAGTCCATATAGGAGATTTGCTCAATACTTTTGCAACTGCAGTGTGCAGGAGCTGCTTAGAAACTCCTCTCACTGCACTACCATTTTCACAGCTGAAACATCAGTACAGTTCCCATTCAGAACCACACATCCGGATTATACAGGCTACAGCATGCTGTAAACACAGCTGAAACATCAGTACAGTTCCCATTCAGAACCACACATCCGGATTATACAGGCTACAGCATGCTGTAAACACAGCTGAAACATCAGTACAGTTCCCATTCAGAACCACACATCCGGATTATACAGGCTACAGCATGCTGTAAACACAGCTGAAACATCAGTACAGTTCCCATTCAGAACCACACATCCGGATTATACAGGCTACAGCATGCTGTAAACGTTCTAACACAGCACTCTGCTCACCATCTACACTTCTGCCATTGCTGGCTCCAGAAACAAACCAATTCACTGAGAGGGGAAAAAACATCAGAACAGGCGAGAGGTCGTGTGACGTAAGAAGTGTGTGCGTTTCTTTAACATCCCTGCAGGGAAACTGCACTGTGCTAACGGCTCGTTTTACTGCAAATGATCCTAAAAGCGCTGATTTAATGTTATTTTAGCACAGGACTGTGACAGACAGGATGTTGTTGTACTGATGTACATCTCTCTAACAACTGCAAGCACAACAGGAGTTCAGACAGGATTTGGTGCCACAAAACCCAAGTGCTTCCGTAAGAGACCAGCCTCCTCCAACACTGTGTCAAATCAGACACAGATTATTATGCTGCTCTCACTGGGAAGCAGCAGGTCTGATGGGCCATTGTTCCAACTTTACTTTAATCAAGAACAAAATTGCCTTTTAAAAATTTTCTTATTGAATGCAATATTACTTAATTAGAAACCTTCAGTGTTTTGTGAAGCAAAAACCAAATAGTCTTAATCCTGAAGGTATATTATATTCTAACTGTATAGTCTGAAGATTCCCAAAACTCATTACCTTATCCAACATAAACCTCACAGAATTAACACATTTATTCACCGTGTATGACACAACCCCTTTGATTGACAGAAGCCTGTTTGCTGCTGCGTATCAGAGCACAGCGCTGACGTGTGCTCTGTGTGTTCTGAGAGGGAATCTGAGTTTCCTTTGGCAGAGGTGGAGCTGTGGCTACCCTGCTGAGGAAGAGTGCATGCAAGCATTACTGATACATTACAATAACAATGACTTCTCTATTTGTACATAATAACAATAATAATAACAATTTGTAGAGTGTTAGCGTGGCTTGTGCTAGGATGCTCCTCGCACGATGACCATCACTAAGTAGTCCTCCTCGGTTTTGGCCAGGGCTTTGGCGGAGGCATCCAGGAACTGCTGAGAGAAGTGGCAGGGGGGGAAGGCGTGTAGGACGCCGGTGCTGTCCTTATCGCGACCGCCGCCCACGGGCAGGCTGATGACGCCAGCCGCCTGCTTCTGCTTCAGGTAGGACACCAGGTTGCGCAAAGGGCGCTGTGTGGAGCTGGCAGGGTCGCCGGCCGCGCCCTCGTCCTGCTCCCCCGGCACCGCCAGCAGGACAGAGTACCCGCCAGGCCCTGCCACCTTGATGCGGCGTGACACCTCGTCCAGCTTAGGCTGGTCCAGACGCAGGCGCTGCGTGATCTTGAGCTGGGCCACCTGGGCGCCGGTGGAGCCGTCCAGCAGCAGGCCAGTGGCCACGGCCAGGTCGCCCTGCAGCAGGTGCATGCTGGAGGGGAAATTACTGTTCTTCAGCAGCAACATGCCCTGCCAGGCCAGGCTGAGCTTCTGTCCCGCGCCGCCGTCCTGCTTCGGCCCCAGAGGGCCCTTGGAGGAGGAGCCAGGGTCCGGTCGGTCCTTCTTGACGGGGCCCTTCCCAGCCTCGCTGGCCTTGCGTTTGCGCTCGCCCCCACCCCCTGAGGAAGCGAGGGCTGTGGCGGACTCTGGTGGTGGTTTAAGGCGTTTCTCCAGTGGGCCGCGCTCAGCGGGGTGGGGGTCTCTGGCAGGGGATGGCCGATCCAGCCGCAGTGGGCGCTCCCGCTCTCTCTCGGAGTCACTGAAGCGCCCGCTGCTGCCCCCTGGAGAGCGCTCCAGGGAGGGGCAGTGTCGGCGGCGGGCGGAGCGCTCGCTGCTGTCTGGGGAACGTTCCAGCAGCCGGCTGTCCTCTAGCAGGCGGCGCTTGCGGCCAGCGTCCCGGCTTTGCAGCTCCCGCTCCAGCGACCAGGCCTCCCGCGGCCGCCGCTCTCGCTCCAGATGCTCAAGGGGCTCAAAGGCGGCCGGCCGAACGCGCTCACGCACCGCAGGCCCCGCCCACTCCGCTGCCGGATACAGTTCGCGCTCGCGGAAGTGCAGCGGTGGGGGCGGGCTCCGCTCTCGAACCCGCAGTGCCTCTGGGGCTGCGCGGTGCACGAAGGACTCGGCCACGATGTCATAGTGCGGCAGTGGCAGGGGCTGCAGGAATGGCTGCTGGTAGCGGTGCTCCGTGTCGGCGAAGTCCACCCTCAGCCGGCGCTCCTGGCCCCCCAGGGGGAAGCCCCGCATGTGTGAGCATGCCGCCTGGGCCGCGTCCAGGCTCTCGTACTGGATGTAGGCCCAGGTGTCCCCCTTCCTGTAGTCGATAGTCCTGATGGTGCCAAAACGGTCAAACTCGCGTGCCAGGGCGGCTAATGGGACCCAGGGCCCCAGCCCCCCCACCCAGAGGCGTGTGGTGGGCGTGGCCTTGCCATAGCCGATCTTGATGGGGTTGCGGCCCACCACTTTGCCCGACATGCTGAGCTTGGCACGATGCGCCATGTCCAGGTTCTCGAACTTGAGGAAGCCGTAGGTACTGCTCTGCCCCCTGGTGGGCCTCTTGATGTCCACCTCAGTGATCACACCAAACCTGTCAAACGCACGCCTCAGGTCGCTCTCCGCCACCGTGATGTCCAGGTTGCCCAGAAAGAGAGTCCGGTTGGCCCGCTGGTCGTCCTCTGGAGAGATGAACTCCTCTTCCCGGAAGGCTGTGGCGCGCTCTGCGATGTAGGGAGGCCGGGCCCGCGCCTCGTAGAAGGCATATTCACGCTCCCGATCCAGGTCACAGGGCAGGGGGGGCGGTGGCGGTGGAGGAAGGCGGCCCAGAGCGAGCTGCTGGAGCCGGTAGTCTCTATAGCCCAGACTGGTGGGAGACAGCGGCCTTTGGGCATGCAAATGTCTGTGACCTGCCACGGCTGCATATGGGTCTTTCTCAATGGGAGAACGACTCCGCCTCCTATTTATGTACACTGCCTCGATTTTCAACGGTCTGTCATACAGCACCAGCCTTCCCCGTGCGTGCTTGGCCGCTCTGGCATCTTCGGGTCGCCTGAAGTTCACGAAAGCCACCCTCTCCTCGTTAATTCTGCTTATTTTTACGCTCACATCACCGAATTTCTTAAACTCGTGAAAAAGTCCGTCCTCTATTTCCTCGTCGCTTAGCTGTGATCCTAACTCGCTAATTTTAAGAGTCTTGTACTCACTCTCGTTATTGGGGAGCGGGGGCCGCGGCTCTCCGCGGGAGTTGGTCCGCGCTGCAGTCTCCAGCGCCAGCCCGGGGCTGTGGTTCTTGCTGCTTGAGCTGGCAGCAGGGCTGGTGTAGCTATGATTACTCCCAGTCCGACTAGAAGCGTGCCCATCGAAATCCCGACTGTCTCTCTTTTCGCCCAGTAAACTTCTCCTCGCTGAACCTCCTTCACTTTTGGCTGAGCTGTTGCCGTTGTTGCTGCCTCCAGAAACCGAAAGAGGCCCCATTTTCTTGCTGGTTTGGTGGTTTCCTCCCCTGTCTCGGATGTCGTCCAAGGCCCGTGAGCGCTTTTTCACCGGTGACCGTTCCTTGCCTTTCATTTTACACAGTCCGACTGCAACTGGCCACCTTTTATACGAAAACAAAAACAACAAAAGACAATACTCAAAAAATATTATCCTGATTTAGTTTAGCGAATAATCAAAAGCAGCAAGTCTTAAAGACTCACTGACCCTTCACCAATACAACCTCGTACGCCATTTTGAAAAGTTACATAAGTAATCCCTCCTTCTGGGTTCCTATTGGTGGGACGCACGGTGAAAGAAGAACATGAATGGTGTACAAAGATGTCATTCATTTTTTATCCCCGCCTCCAGGAAGTGTCTCCATTTTGGCTCTTAACAGACAGCACACCGGACATTATTGAGATTAGGCTCAAAATGGGGATTTTGTTATTACAGTTTCTTAATTCTGAACGCAGTTAAGCAGAAAATGGTGTGTATATAATTTTGATCATTAATATAAACGTTAAAGTTACATATTATTTATCTGACAATACAGACTCTTTCCAGGAGTGTGCCAAAATATCCTGGAAAACCAGGAAAAGATTATATGGGCGTCGGCGCAGCCAGTTTATTCGTGTTCAGGAAGTGGTCGCAACGAAGGAGGAGCTATTTTCAAGTGACAGCTTGTTGTTTTGTCACCGATATAATCAATGATAAAGGATGGATTTGCTTTATATATAGTTGCATGCAATGAAATCTGTCATTACCACCATTTTGCTATGGCATTTAGGGTATTTGATGGGTGAGAATGAAGATGAGAGGAGAGTTACAAACAATAATAAAAATAAACACTGAGAATGGAGATGGGATGTAAGTGTTGCTCTGAATGTTGGTATTTTGAATGTATTTCTCAAAGGCGTTGAACAATATAATCATGGTTTCTCAAGAGTGAGCAAAATCTTCGTAATTTTATTCAGGTGTAAAACCTAACATGATTTGTTTCCCATTGAAACCAGCCCAAAACGTAAAAGTAGAGTACAAGCTGCTGCACAAGAAGAATCTATCGATTTGAATAATAGTAATTCCGTCGTCGTTTATTCTGCTTTTCTCTAAACATTTTTTACAATAAAGTACAATAAAACTTTAAATTACAACAGTGAAAGGTGATCATAGATAATTCATTTTGTGATATATGTCGAACTAAATGTATATACAGCCTACCTTTTATTTATTATTGTAAAACCAAGAAAGCCGAGATCAAAGTATTTATATGACCTATTCCAGATACAGAACCAAAAGAAGCTATTGTTTTCTTCATGGACACGGGGAACAGTTAGAATTATTGTCTAATGCACCCACCACTGAACAGAAATCAACCATTCACTGACCTCATAAAATTCACGGTTTACATTCTGAACACAAGATGGCGAAAGTGTTACGTTTTCATTTTAACAAACCACAAGTCTCCACATCCAAACTGGCCAAGGAGCGCGTTCATCTGTGCAGGCCTACATCCACACAATGTAAAGAGCCTACGTTGTTTTCACTTTGAAGAACATTACGGTTTTTTTCAATTGCTAACAAGCATCATTCAATACTGAAGCCACTTTTCAAACTCTTCATACAGTCTGCATTTCCAACGAGCATCTTGGCAAAACAGTTAATCTCACCTCCAAAACTCACTTAAACCCCCAAAACACTTTATACATATCTCAAAAGAAGCTCATTCGACCAAAACAGAGGCAACAATTCTCACTCAGAAAGCATACATTGCCACTCACAACAGATTGATATAAAAACACTAACAACACGGAGCATTACATAAATGATGAACTTTTATCTTTGAAGTTTGAATAATTTTTCACATAAATCAGTATTTCCTTATAGGATAAGAATGACACCTTTTCCCTTTATTGACTGTACTAAAGTGTATGTAACAAGAATTAATCAGAAATGCAACAGTTTGCTTCAATATCCTTTATTTTTTCTATACCTTTGCATACAGCAATTGAGAAAAATTTCTGTATGCAAAAAAAGCCTCAAACAAGTAATACCAGTCTGATAGACTGAAACAGAAGGCATACTGACACAACAGCTACAGTTAGCTATTATTAATACAACTCTATGCCATTTGCACTGAAAAGAGTCCATTTGCATCACAGAGAAAAGATTCATGTGTAAAATGATTTAGGCCTACAAGTCAGGAGAGAACAGCAGTAATCTAAATACCAACCTCTTTGAGATTTTATAGCTTGCATGCGCATGCTCATGTATATGCTTTTGCAGTTACACAGCAGGCAAACCCTTTCACTGCCTTCCTTTTTTAAAGAAATGAATAAATGTGAATTCAGCCGTTGTCTACAGATTATTCATCACCACAATCATATTCTGAATTAGTGGTTGAAGATAATCTAATTAAGTTACATGCAGGGTTCTTTGCTTTACCTTATCAATTTACAAATAAACTCAATGTGCTTCAGATTTCTTTATAATGAAGACATGTTCATTATATTTATAAATTATATTATATAAATTTATTAGCAATAGTAGGTTGTTTTGATCTGGAGCTTAGGCCAGTATTCACATTGACCGCCTTTCGTTTTCAGCTTAGTCATGGAGATTAAGAGGTGACTGTAAGGGTCGCTTTGTATGTTTGTTTACCGTTGAGGCAAAGCCACACTGTTCCCAAGCTCAGACAAACTTACATTGCCATTGTTAGCATTACATTGTGCTAAAACTGTCAATAAATATTTAATGTAAAATATAATTGAACCAATTCAAAAACTAAAGGTTTGCAGAGTTTAAAAGCAGCATATAGGTACTGCTTCTTTGTTGTGGAAATCGTGTACTATGTGAGGATGTTTCTCATCATCCCTCAGGCGTGTGCTCTGAGGAAAGGAGAGGGGATTGGGGTACTGCTTTGATCGCTTTGACAGTTGAACCTGGAAGCCGAGCAGGGCAGCCGCCTTCCTCGTTATCGGACCGACGAGACAAGAGAGAGAGCGCTGGGAGGGAAAACGTTCCTCCACAGCCGGGAACTGCAAAGCACCAATTGGAAAGCAGCAATAATTTATGTCCTTAAGGTAAACGACAGCACAGCTCATTTTAATAAAAATGACAAATGTAAGAGTGATACAAATGATTTTGTAGTCAATAACGTACTTAACCATTAGAAAAGAGAGTTTTTAAAGCAGACAGTAACAATTCTTTTCCAAAAAAGTATTTTGTTGTTAGGTACAAGGACACTGCTGATTGTGTTTTGACTGTTCATAACCTCAAACCCTTACATTTGCAATATTCGCATTTTACTCTTTTTCTCCCCACTCATTATATTTTGTCTACACCAAACTGAAGTCTGGAGTGTCCGGGCAGATTTGCTGCATGTAGGGAGTGTCCGGGCAGATTTGCTGCGTGTAGGGAGTGTCCGGGCAGATTTCCTGCGTGTAGGGAGTGTCCGGGCAGATTTCCTGCGTGTTGGGAGTGTCCGGGCAGATTTCCTGCGTGTAGGGAGTGTCCGGGCAGATTTGCTGCATGTAGGGAGTGTCCGGGCAGATTTGCTGCGTGTAGGGAGTGTCCGGGCAGATTTGCTGCGTGTCGGGAGTGTCCGGGCAGATTTGCTGCGTGTAGGGAGTGTCCGGGCAGATTTGCTGCGTGTTGGGAGTGTCCGGGCAGATTTGCTGCGTGTAGGGAGTGTCCGGGCAGATTTGCTGCGTGTAGGGAGTGTCCGGGCAGATTTGCTGCGTGTAGGGAGTGTCCGGGCAGATTTGCTGCGTGTAGGGAGTGTCCGGGCAGATTTGCTGCGTGTTGGGAGTGTCCGGGCAGATTTGCTGCGTGTAGGGAGTGTCCGGGCAGATTTGCTGCGTGTTGGGAGTGTCCGGGCAGATTTGCTGCGTGTAGGGAGTGTCCGGGCAGATTTGCTGCGTGTAGGGAGTGTCCGGGCAGATTTGCTGCGTGTAGGGAGTGTCCGGGCAGATTTGCTGCGTGTAGGGAGTGTCCGGGCAGATTTGCTGCGTGTTGGGAGTGTCCGGGCAGATTTGCTGCGTGTAGGGAGTGTCCGGGCAGATTTGCTGCGTGTAGGGAGTGTCCGGGCAGATTTGCTGCCTGTTGGCCTACTGGGTCAGTAGATTTGAAGTGGTGGAAGCAAAGCTGTGGAACAGTATGGATTTTACTATCATCATCAGTGGGCCAGTTTGACTCGCAGGGCAAATGGACACCAGCCGCCCATGACAGCCATTTTCTCGAATGGGCTTCATTATTGTTTTTACTCTGCTCTTTCAAAACCATAAACTTGGATACGATTAGCCTACATTTGCACTGAGCTCACTTGTTAGTCATAGATTGTGATGGTTGTTAAAGAGGTGGAGGGGGAACACAGTTTACATGAGGACGGTGCACACTGAAAGAGTGCAGGCAGCTCCAGTACTCGCCCATCACAGACTGTGGTGTAAACGTGCTGAATGTCCAGTGCTGTGTATAAAAACTTATCCTGATTATCAGAATCTCTCACTTTGATTCAGCTTGTTAAAGCCCTGATTTGAGCTGAAGTACTTTTTGTTGTAAAAGCTTTGCTGTGATTCTGATGAGGTTTGGCGGCCCTGACCCTCCCCCAGACACGGCCCAAATTCAGCAGAGCTCCCCAAACTGCCTTTCCACCGAAACATTTCTCTTTTTATCTGCTCCACTTAATCTGGGATTTCATCAGTGGGTGAATTTGGCTGGAGAGAGGGTCGAAGTCTCGAAGGGCCTTGCTGGAATTCGTGGCTGGGTGTGTGGAGAGTATGTGACGGGCTGGGTCCGCACTCTATTGAAACCACATGCCGGCTCAGTGAAAACACGGCGCGGTCTGGGAGACAAGCAGCTAATGCACTCCAGTGCTGCAGCGCCGCTAAGCGCTGAGGGGAGAGGGGTGGGGGGGCAGTGCTGCTTTCACTTTAAAACCTGCAGCATGTAAGTTACTTATGCCTTAGAAACATGAGGAGAGGCTGGCCCTGAGAATGGGGACCGTGCTCACACCTCACAGCACCGTGCTCACACCTCACAGCACCGTGCACACACCTCACTGCACCGTGCTCACACCTCACAGCACCGTGCTCACCCCTCACAGCACCGTGCACACACCTCACTGCACCGTGCTCACACCTCACAGCACCGTGCTCACCCCTCACAGCACCGTGCTCACACCTCACAGCACCGTGCACACACCTCACAGCACCGTGCTCACACCTCACAGCACCGTGCTCACCCCTCACAGCACCGTGCACACACCTCACAGCACCGTGCACACCCCTCACAGCACCGTGCACACCCCTCACAGCACCGTGCTCACCCCTCACAGCACCGTGCACACCCCTCACAGCACCGTGCACACCCCTCACAGCACCGTGCACACCCCTCACAGCACCGTGCTCACACCTCACAGCACCGTGCTCACACCTCACAGCACCGTGCACACACCTCACAGCACCGTGCTCACACCTCACAGCACCGTGCACACCCCTCACAGCACCGTGCACACCCCTCACAGCACCGTGCTCACCCCTCACAGCACCGTGCACACACCTCACAGCAAGTTTTATTAGTTAAATTTGACTTGTTGAATGAAGCAGTCAATATGCATTCATTAAGAGCAAATTGAACTAATTTAATAAGATTTTCCTTTCGGATATGCCCCTTTTGTAGGGGAGTAATAAAACCTTGTTTATTGGGTCATTTTGATTTAAAAACAGACATTTATTCCACATGAATGTGGAAAAATCAGAAGTGCACTGAAGGTAGATATGTGGTACTCCTGTTCAGCTCAGTAACCACATCACACTTTTACTGTACTGCAATTACTGAAATGACCAAAATATTTTGCAAAAACCAAAATAGTTTTGAGGGTTGTAAGATGTCGTTTAAAAGTTGTCATAGATGGTAAGAGACAAAAGGCAATGCTTGTTTAAGAAATGCAGGTTTGAATGACCAGTGCCCCCTCATGGTATACTGCTTGTCCTGCACTTGGGCAAAATCACCTGAGGGTAAAATAAAACTACAGGCCTGTATGAAATACAGATTTATATGGCAGGATGGAGGTATAATCATAATCAGTTCTTTCTGTTTGGGCCTGTTTCCTGTTCGTCTCTCTCTCTCTCTCTCTCTCTTTCTCTCACATCTGGCGTTCAATAATGCCATCAAGCAGCGCCTCATTCATAAGCATCTGCTGTTGCCGTGGACACAGCGGTAATTACACTCCTAACAGTGGAGTGAGTTACTGTCTGCAGAGTGTAACATGGCAACGTCCGCAGCCTTCGCCCCGCGTCTGCCCCGCGTCTGCCCCACTGGAGGGGCCTGGGGAGGGGGGGGTTGGGTAGAACAGACCACTCACAGGAGCGCTGATTTAGGCCCAGACCAGGTGTGGGGGGAGGGGGTGCCTGTGGAATAAAAATACCTTGCAAATGGCAAATGATGTTTCTGTAGCATAATCATTTAATGCTATTTAGATGAGTTGGTAGATTTCAAATTTTTTTTTACTACAAACTAGATATGTGAGTTTGTCACATCATGGGGTGAATGTGTGGGGAAAAGAGTGAGTGATAAAGGCACTGGTTTTGGGGTCTGCTCTAAAAGGAGCTCCATGGCTTTTCCCTGCAGTTGTCCAGCCTTGACAGGAGCCAGTTTGATCAGACTCGCCCTCTCAGCCAGGTGGTGCTGCGTGCTGGGGCCCAGAGCTGCATGCTGGGGCCCAGAGCTGTGTGCTGGGGCTCAGAGCTGCATGCTGGGGCCCAGAGCTGCATGCTGGGGCCCAGAGCTGTGTGCTGGGGCTCAGAGCTGCGTGCTGGGGCTCAGAGCTGCGTGCTGGGGCTCAGAGCTGTGTGCTGGGGCTCAGAGCTGTGTGCTGGGGCTCAGAGCTGTGTGCTGGGGCCCAGAGCTGCGTGCTGGGGCTCAGAGCTGTGTGCTGGGGCTCAGAGCTGCGTGCTGGGGCCCAGAGTTGCGTGCTGGGGCCCAGAGCCGCGTGCTGGGGCTCAGAGCCACATGCTGGGGCCCAGAGCCGCATGCTGGGGCCCAGAGCTGCGTGCTGGGGCCCAGAGCTGCGACTGCAGACCGAGAGTCTCCCCAAAACACATTCTCTGTCGGGTGAGGAGATCCATATGAGATATTCTACACAATATCAAACCCATCAGGAAAAGAATAACAGAAATTGTCAGGAATGCAGAGGGTCTGAATTAGTTTCAAGGCTGATGTGTAAACTAAGAAAGGTATTTCAGTAAAAATGTGCTGATTCCACACTTCTTGCTGAGAGGGCTCTGTTTCCTCTGCTGTTTGTCACACTTACATCAGTTAGAATATTCGCATGCAGAACTGGTGAGACGTCAGCTCTCCAAACAGTGTGGTGCAGTTTGACCAGGCAAGCGCCAGCGCCAGTTTTGGTTTTGCGGTTTTAAAAGACGTTTGGAAGCTCAATAACAGATGTGGGAAAAAACTGTGAAAAATCATATTTCTGCGCCGTGAGCCCCAGAGCAACTGCATACATCTTCATCAAACACGACACATGCTGTGATGTTTGTCTGTCCTGTCTTTGTTTAGTCCATACATTTCAGATTTGTCTTCCTCTCATATGCAGGGACATATGTGCCCCCCACTCTCTCACACCCGTTTACTCTACAGGAGAGCGTTACAGTGCTCCCACTCTCTCACCCGTTTACTCTACAGGAGAGCGTTACAGTGCTCTCACTCTCTCACCCGTTTACTCTACAGGAGAGCGTTACAGTGCTCTCACTCTCTCACCCGTTTACTCTACATGAGAGCGTTACAGTGCTCTCACTCTCTCACCCGTTTACTCTACAGGAGAACGTTACAGTACTCTCACTCTCTCACCCGTTTACTCTACAGGAGAATGTTACAGTGCTCTCACTCTCTCACCCGTTTACTCTACAGGAGAGCGTTACAGTGCTCTCACTCTCTCACCCGTTTACTCTAAAGGAGAACGTTACAGTGCTCTCACTCTCTCACCCGTTTACAGGAGAATGTTACAGTGCTCTCACTCTCTCACCCGTTTACTCTACAGGAGAATGTTTCAGTGCTCTCACTCTCTCACCCGTTTACAGGAGAATGTTACAGTGCTCTCACTCTCTCACCCGTTTACTCTACAGGAGAGCGTTACAGTGCTCCCACTCTCTCACCCGTTTACAGGAGAACGTTACAGTGCTCCCGCTCTCTCACCCGTTTACTCTACAGGAGAGCGTTACAGTGCTCCCACTCTCTCACCCGTTTACTCTACAGGAGAGCGTTACAGTGCTCCCGCTCTCTCACCCGTTTACTCTACAGGAGAGCGTTACAGTGCTCGCACTCTCTCACCCGTTTACTCTACAGGAGAACGTTACAGTGCTGCCGCTCTCTCATCCGTTTACTCTACAGGAGAATGTTTCAGTGCTCTCACTCTCTCACCCGTTTACTCTACAGGAGGGCGTTGCAGTGCTGCCGCTCTCTCATCCGTTTACTCTACAGGAGAGCGTTACAGTGCTCTCACTCTCTCACCCGTTTACTCTACAGGAGAGCGTTACAGTGCTGCCGCTCTCTCATCCGTTTACTCTACAGGAGAGCGTTACAGTGCTCCCACTCTCTCACCCGTTTACTCTAGAGGAGAGCGTTACAGTGCTCTCACTCTCTCACCCGTTTACAGGAGAGCGTTACAGTGCTCTCACTCTCTCACCCGTTTACTCTACAGGAGAGCGTTACAGTGCTCTCACTCTCTCACCCGTTTACTCTACAGGAGAGCGTTACAGTGCTCTCACTCTCTCACCCGTTTACTCTACAGGAGAGTGTTACAGTGCTCTCACTCTCTCACCCGTTTACTCTACAGGAGAATGTTACAGTGCTCGCACTCTCCCTGCATCCTGGAGCCACAGGCTGCTCCTGGCCCCTGGGCTGTGTCATGTGATGGAGAATCACACAGTGATAGCTGGGCTTAACTCTGGCACATTAAAGAGTAACACTGGAGAACTCTGTGCGTTATGAACACAAGAACACAAGACAAAAACACACCATTAAAGAGTTTATAAGCAAATACAAACATTGTCATAACAGGAGAACAACATTGTAAACCTTTCATAAATTATGAGCCTGTTTTAATTAAACCCACAGTATGTTTACTGTTTATGCTTCACAGAACTGTGGGTGGATTCACAGTCACTCACCAAACATTTACAAGTAGGTTATAGGAAAATAAGCATTTCCAGGAGGGATGCAGTAGCACATGTGCATATTTAAGCACTGTAAACTGAGTTCAAATTCAAGTCATGCAAGACCAGAAGGATATGTACTGTTCCAATGGCTTAATTAGTTCAGTTACCCACTTTAGCTCAAACATGCACTATCATTCCAAACCTCAACATTTCATCAGCAGTCTGTGAAGGGCACTTTTTCATTAAACCCATGCAAAGCCGCCTATTTGAAACATTATTACTGTTAAACTCAGTTGAGTCATTAAATGAACACTGGTGTAGCCACAGATTTCCCAGAATGCTTTGCCAGGAACCTTCTGTTTTAAGGTTCTGTGTGTGACTATGACATAACAGCACTGAAATCTGCCCCCCTGCCCCACTTCATGTGGTGAGACTTCATGTGGCTGATCTCTATGGCAGAGACACTGCTCAGATTCTCAGAGGGCAGGTTACAGAAGTGAGGTTTTGTGGTAAAATGCCCCCTCTCACTGTCCACTTCCCTGTGTCTCAGAGTGTAAATGTTAATTGCTGCCGTCATTTGATCTGACTGCAATGAGCTGACGTGATTGGTTAGAAAGTATTGGTTAGGTCCTATAAGGTGGGCGGGGTTATGGCTCTGAGCTGCGCTGCTTTGGCCAGCTTTTCACAGAGCGATGAGCTGCTGGCATCTCTGGCATTTTCTGTGTAGTTTTGTTATTTGCTTTTTTGCATTGAAGTGATCACTAAGATAGCTCCACTACTTCACTACACAGCTGTAGCATTCCTACAATTCTGTACACAGATCTACAACATACAGTAGATCCACAAATTAAGTTATTTTTATCTCCAAGCGCTGAAAGAACAAAGAATTTATGATCTTTGGTAAAACACTACACACATAATGGCAATTTGTGGATTACAATCACAAATTCAGACTTTACTTTAAATACCTATATTTTCTTACGCTTTGGTTTTTAGCATGTTTACAATATGAACATTCTCTCAGGAATCATCCAAGCTGGATGAACATGGAACCGTGCTGTCCCACAGTGGTGAGGGGGTTTGGGTCCAGCGCGGCTAACAGAGAAGCGGTTTGGGTCCAGCGCGGCTAACACAGGAGTGGTTTGGGTCCAGCGCGGCTAACAGAGGAGTGGTTTGGGTCCAGCGCAGCGCTAACACAGAGGAGCAGTTTGGGTCCAGCATGGCTAACAGAGGAGCAGTTTGGGTCCAGCATGGCTAATAGAGGAGCGGTTTGGGTCCAGCGCGGCTAACAGAGGAGCGGTTTGGGTCCAGCGCGGCTAACACAGGAGTGGTTTGGGTCCAGCGCGGCTAACAGAGGAGTGGTTTGGGTCCAGCGCAGCGCTAACACAGAGGAGCAGTTTGGGTCCAGCATGGCTAACAGAGGAGCAGTTTGGGTCCAGCATGGCTAACAGAGGAGCAGTTTGGGTCCAGCATGGCTAATAGAGGAGCGGTTTGGGTCCAGCGCCGCGCTAACACAGAGGAGCAGTTTGGGTCCAGCATGGCTAACAGAGGAGCAGTTTGGGTCCAGCATGGCTAATAGAGGAGCAGTTTGGGTCCAGCGCGGCTAACAGAGGAGCGGTTTGGGTCCAGCGCAGCGCTAACACAGAGGAGCATTTGGGTCAAGCATGGCTAATAGAGGAGCGGTTTGGGTCCAGCATGGCTAACAGAGGAGCGGTTTGGGTCCAGCGCAGTGCTAACACAGAGGAGCAGTTTGGGTCCAGCATGGCTAACAGAGGAGCGGTTTGGGTCCAGCGCAGTGCTAACACAGAGGAGCAGTTTGGGTCCAGCATGGCTAATAGAGGAGCAGTTTGGGTCCAGCATGGCTAACAGAGGAGCGGTTTGGGTCCAGCGCAGTGCTAACACAGAGGAGCAGTTTGGGTCCAGCATGGCTAATAGAGGATCGGTTTGGGTCCAGCATGGCTAACAGAGGAGCGGTTTGGGTCCAGCGCAGTGCTAACACAGAGGAGCAGTTTGGGTCCAGCATGGCTAACAGAGGAGCGGTTTGGGTCCAGCGCAGTGCTAACACAGAGGAGCAGTTTGGGTCCAGCATGGCTAACAGAGGAGCGGTTTGGGTCCAGCGCAGTGCTAACACAGAGGAGCAGTTTGGGTCTAGCATGGCTAACACAGAGAAGCAATTTGGGTCCAGCACAGCGCTAACACAGAGGAGCGGATTGGGTCCAGCATGGCGCTAACACAGAGGAGCAGATTGGGTCCAGCATGGCTAACACAGAGGATTGGTTTGAGTCCAGTGCAGCGCTAACACAGTGGAACGGTTTGGGTCCAGCACAGCACTAACACAGAGGAACGGTTTGAGTCCAGCGTGGTGCTAACACAGAGGAGCAGTTTGGGCCCAGTGTGGTGGTGTGAGTGTGTGTGCTTGTGTTTGTGCATATGTATGTGTGTGTGCGCATGTGCATATGTGTGAGAGTGTGTGGGGGTGTGTGGGTGTGTGCGTGCATATGTGTTTGTGTGCGCGTGCATATGTGTGAGAGTGTGTGGGGGTGTGCATGCATATGTGGGAGAGTGTGTGTGTGTGCATATGTGTTTGTGTGTGCGTGCATATGTGGGAGAGTGTGTGTGTGTGCATATGTGTTTGTGTGTGCGTGCATATGTGGTACAGTGTGTGTGTGTGCATATGTGTTTGTGTGTGCGTGCATATGTGTGAGAGTGTGTGTGTGTGTGTGGGTGTGTGTGTGTATATGTGTGTGAGTGTGTGTGTGTGTATATGTGTGAGAGTGTGTGTGTGTGTGCATATGTGTGAGAGTGTGTGTGTGTGTGTGCATATGTGTGAGAGTGTGTGTGTGTGTGCATATGTGGGAGAGGGTGTGTGTGTGCATATGTGTTTGAGTGTGTGTGCATATGTGTGAGAGTGTGTGTGTGTGCGTGTATATATGTGAGAGTGTGTGTATGTGGATGTGCATATGTGTGAGAGTGTGTGTGTGGGTGTGCATATGTGTGAGAGTGTGTGTGTGTGTGTGTGGATGTGCATATGTGTGAGAGTGTGTGTGTGTGTGGATGTGCATATGTGTGAGAGTGTGTGTGTGTGTGGATGTGCACATGTGTGAGAGTGTGTGTGTGTGTGGATGTGTGTATGTGTGTGAGTGTGTGTGTGTGGATGTGTATGTGTGAGAGTGTGTGTGTGTGGATGTGCACATGTGTGAAAGTGTGTGTGTGGATGTGCACATGTGTGAGAGTGTGTGTATGTACATGTGCATATGTGTGAGAGTGTGTGTGTGTGTGTGCATATGTGTGAGAGTGTGTGTATGTGGATGTGCATATGTGTGAGAGTGTGTGTGTGTAGATGTGCATATGTGTGAGAGTGTGTGTGTGTGGATGTGCGTATGTGTGAGAGTGTGTGTGTGTGGATGTGCATATGTGTGAGAGTGTGTGTATGTGCATGTGCATATGTGTGAGAGTGTGTGTATGGATGTGCATATGTGTGAGAGTGTGTGTGTGTGGATGTGCATATGTGTGAGAGTGTGTGTGTGTGGATGTGCATATATGTGAGAGTGTGTGTGGATGTGCACATGTGTGAGAGTGTGTGTGTGTGGATGTGCATATGTGTGAGAGTGTGTGTGTGTGTGGATGTGCATATATGTGAGAGTGTGTGTGGATGTGCACATGTGTGAGAGTGTGTGTGTGTGGATGTGCACATGTGTGAGAGTGTGTGTATGTGCATGTGCATATGTGTGAGAGTGTGTGTGTGTGGATGTGCACATGTGTGAGAGTGTGTGTGTGTGGATGTGCATATGTGTGAGAGTGTGTGTGTGTGCATGTGCATATGTGTGAGAGTGTGTGTGTGTGGATGTGCACATGTGTGAGAGTGTGTGTATGTGCATGTGCATATGTGTGAGAGTGTGTGTATGTGCATGTGCATATGTGTGAGAGTGTGTGTGTGTGGATGTGCACATGTGTGAGAGTGTGTGTGTGTGTGCATGTGCATATGTGTGAGAGTGTGTGTATGTGCATGTGCTTGTATGTCTGTTTTTATGGGCAGGTGTGCAGCATGCTGATTGGTTCAGTCAGTGTGTGTCTGGGGTTGAAGGTCACGCTGTGGTCATGTGGGCCAGGACAGGAGGCCGGCGGGCTCCTTGCCCTTCATACGCAGGGCCACCAGGCCAGAGGGCTTGTAGTCGGCCTCAGGGGCGGGGTCGAAGGGGAAGCCGTGCAGGGAATACAGGCTGTTAATCCCGGGGTGGGCGTGGCCAGGGGAGGCCGACACCCCCATGAAGCCAGGCAGGTTGCCATGGGGATGGGTGTAAGGGCTCATGCAGGGTGGGGGCACCCCATCAGCTCCCAGAACGCACCCCCCTGTGGCCCCCCCTCCCCCTGCAGAGCCTCCACCCCCCCACAGGTTATTCTGGATCTGAAACACAGCAGGGGGAGGGGCAACATGACCATGAACAGCTCCTGTCACCTGACTGGCATAACCCCCTTCCCCAGCGAAGAGAGAGAGGACACTAAATACAGACAGCAGTGCTTAATAATTAAGAATGCAGAGAGTGTGCTTCATGTGTAATAGTGCAGTCATTCCCTCTGATCAGCCAGGATCTCATGCAGAGGGACTTCTTCTGGAAGCAGCTGCTCAGAGCCAGACAATTCTCTGGTGTGATCTGATTCGTGCCCAAATATTTCTTTGACTTAGTAACCATTGGTTTATTGGCTGAGCACATCCCCAGAGGCTGGCGTAGTTACACCACATCAGATAAACCAGTCACGTTCATAGTGATGATATCACAATAACCAGGGAGGCCAGCACTAGTCAGGCTCATAGTGATGACGTCACAATAGCCAGGGAGGCCAGCACTAGTCAGGCTCATAGTGATGACGTCACAATAACCAGGGAGGCCAGCACTAGTCAGGGTCATAGTGGTAATAATAATAAGCATTTACACCCAGACCTATGGACTCAGATGGAGTATCTGGCCGTTCACATGCTGTGAGTGGTTGTTGCTGTGAGAGGTACCTGGGGGTAGGCCTCGGATCGGGGCAGGAGGGAGATATCGTATGTGGCGGTGATATGGTTTCTCACATCCTGGATCTTCCCGTAGCGCTCTCTCTTCCTCCATTTGGCCCGGCGGTTCTGGAACCACACCTGCAGGGTCAGAGGTCAGAGAGATGGAGGTTCAGCTTTGAGATGCATTTCACTGCATCTTCATCTTTTGAAAGGGCCATAGTGTGAGTGTGACAGTGTGCTGTTGGCGTGGCAGGGTGAGGCGGGCGGGCATGGCGGTACGGTACCTGCACGCGTGCCTCAGTGAGCTCGGTGCGTAGCGCCAGCTGCTCGCGCGCGTACACGTCGGGGTAGTGTGTCTTCTGGAACACCTTCTCCAGCTCCTCCAGCTGGAAGGTGCTGAAGGTGGTGCGGTTTCGCCGCTTCTTGTTTTTGCCCGACAGGTCGATAGAGTCAGCAATGGAGTTCCCAGGCAGCGCTGTGGAGGGGGAGGAACCTTTCAGCTTAGAGCAGCACTCTGCCCCTACCGAGGGGAACCCCAACGGCTTCTGCAGGCCCCTCTCTCCAGCTGAGAGGTCTCACACACACACACACACACACACACACCCACACACACACATACATGCAAACACACAGAGTGAGAGGCGGAGCCTGAAAGCACCTCCCACCTTTCCCAGCTATCCCATCATGCATAGCAGCTGAGGAAAACGTCTGTCAGAGCCCATCTGATGTACAGGAGCCCAGCTCTTTTCTCTGGAGATGAGCATGGATCCTGGAGAGGAAGTGGGGTTCAAAAGGAGCCAACTTTCCCATGACGCCCCAGGGCTCCAGAGCTCGGCCCCGGAGCTGGGAGTGAGAATAAACCAGCCCAATTTCAGGGAGGTATCTGTGCTGCACATGTGTGTTCCCCCTCCAAACCGTCCCTTCCCCCTCTCCACCTGCTCTTTGGCACGCGGTATCGCACAGAGAGGAAGGAAGCATTGTTATTTTTATCTTTGGTCTGTGCCGACGGTGACAGCCTGTGTCTCTGAAGGGCCCTACCTGCCACTGAAGGGCCCTGCCTGAAGGGCCCTGCCTGTCAGTATTTTACTTCAACAGCTCAATGGGCTTAATGTGATTTCACTTTATAAACATAACTGCAAATCACATTGTTTGATGATTAATTTACAGAAGCAGGAGCTTAATTTTAAAATGGATGCTTAATAGGTTGTTTGCTTGTTCTGCTGGGGGAACCCTTAAAGGTTCTCCTTTGATATGGATTTCACTCACAGGTTCTCTGTCAAGCCTCGTTCTGAAGGTTATTATAAAGAACCCCTTAAAGATATCTGTGTCTATTTCATGTGTCCCCAGAAGGACACATGAAAAACCTTTAAAGAAGCTGGAAAGCACAACAGCATCATGCAGCATATTTACAGGAATAAAAACAATCGAATCGAAAAATGAATTGAAATGTAGATAAATGTGACTGTTTGTGTAAGTGTAAATTGAGCCATACGCATATATGATATCACAACATGCAACACTGGCTTCCTGCAACTCCTGTTAAAGTTTTGCTGCAAAAAATCACCCAAGAATTTTTATCATATTTATTAAAAAGAGGGCAATTTGATACGGCTCTTTCAGCACATACAGGACATTATTCTGTTTAAATGAAGAGAGAGCTCGGACAAGCCACTGGGCGGAAGCAGATGTCTCAACCTGTGGTTTATTTGCTGAAGCTTTGGGGTGCAGCACTTCACCATCAGATAACTGGCTGTGTGTCAGAGCAGATATTACACGCTCTGATTCAGCTATATCCACCACTATTAATGTGCACGTGAAGTACTGGAAAATGTGGTATGTTTTTAAAAACTTGGATGGCTTTCAAAAATCACCAGCATAGAGTGGAATAAGTGGGCATTATTCTTTTAACATATCCCATCATACCCTGCAGGCTGGAAGGGGAGGAGCAGCGCTGTGGCACCCTCTTCTCTCCAGTGGTGATTGTCACCTGGCTGGTGACTGTCCTGTGCAGTGGTGACTCTTCGGTGCTATTGACACACACAGTGTACCCGGCTCCATAGACTCTGAACAGCAGAAGAGCAGGAAGCGGTGCGCACAGATCAGGAGGGGCTGAACAGTAAGATCGGGTCTGAGGCGCGGGTCGCTTTCATAAAAGCCCAAGTCAAGTATGCACAGCTTAAGAGCATGTTACCATGGTAGCCACTGAGCGCTGATCAGGCCCTGTGTGTGCAGTTTCTATGTTAACTGCAGATTAATATGATAAATATGATAATATGGTTTTAATATCAGCGCTGAGGCATCTTTATGCTTTCTGTTCATCAGGAAATGACGGCAGGTTTTCATCTTCAATGATAACAGCTATGACTAGCTGTTCCTCTGGTCAAAAACAGTGTGAACAGCTATGACCGGCTGTTCCTCTGGTCAAAAACAGTGTGAACAGCTATGACTGGCTGTTCCTCTGGTCAAGAACAGTGTGATGACACTGATGCAGGTACACCAAATCTGTCCACAAATCGATGCTAACAATTAGAAAAGACTGAACAAGTTTTAGATACATTTCTGTGCTTTGCCTTTATGGTAATTCAAACAAACCAGCAACATGTTTCTTTAAAAACAATTTATGGCAGTTTAAATATAGACCAGCTAAAGACGGACAATGAAAGAGAGTTTCAGAGAGCTCTGCTGGATGGTCCCTTTAAACAGAAAGACACCTTCATACACAAGATAACACTGCCATTTACACAGTGACACTACCATTTACACAGTAACACTGCCATTTGCACAGTAACACGGCCATTTACACAGTGACACTGCCATTTAAGCAGTAACACTGCCATGTACACAGTGACACTGCCATGTACACAGTAACACTGCCATTTACACAGTGACACTGCCATGTACACAGTAAACACTTTGCACTGCTCTGAACACTCATGTACCTGAAAGTGTCTTAAACGTGTACATTCCTAAAACTGCCCTAAACGCGTATGTACCTAAAACTGCTGTAAATGTCTATATACTTAAAACTACTCTAAAATTACTCTTAACACTTATGTACCTAAAACTGCTCTAAACATGTGTGTACCTAAAACAACTCTTAACGCTCATGTACCTAAAACTGCTCTAAACCTGTATGTACCTAAAACTGCTCTAAATGAGAATATACCTAAAACTGCTCTAAACGCACACATGCCTAAAACTACTCTTAATGTGTATACGCCCTTAAGATGTTATTAATGGTTACATATTTTAAACTCATTTATACTTTAATGTCTTAACATTTTTTTTTCGTGGTTATGCACTCAAGCCAAACACCTGGCTCATGTAGTGCATTAAATAATTTCAGTTACAAAGCAGAAAAAACACCAGGCAATAATACTATATACTGTTTTTATAACTTTACTGTGATGAGATCATTCAGTCTCATAGCTGTAGGTGAGAATGTCTCATGTGGCATTCACAGAAAGAAGGCAGGAGGAAAGCTTTACGATTAAAAGGGTGATTCTCTTTGGGGCACGTCACCTGAGAGGCGAGGGTCCGCCTCTTACACCTGCATGATCACAGGTGTTTCTGGCCTGACTGACAGCCACCCACAGATTACCGTCCCATCGTTGTAACATTACACACATGTTATTACAGATATTCGCTATGCTATATCCATGCTAATGCTCACAGTCCATTTACATTGCGGCGGCATGAGGATGTAGCGGACATCACTCCCAAACACTGGGACTGAACTTCCCAGGGCCGGCACGGTGTCGCCCCACTCTGTCTGTGGGAAGCGGAGCGTCGTCCCTCTCGATCAGTGAGACTGCTCTCTGTAGGATAGCAGGAGGGACAGACTGTCCCTCTCGATCAGTGAGACTGCTCTCTGTAGGATAGCAGGAGGGACAGACTGTCCCTCTCGATCAGTGAGACTGCTCTCTGTAGGATAGCAGGAGGGACAGACTGTCTCTCTCGATCAGTGAGACTGCTCTCTGTAGGATAGCAGGAGGGACAGTCTGAGAACATCCACTTAATCGCCCTTTAATCTGATTTTCAAACCCAACACTGGGATCCTTTCACCACATCAGAGTATCTGTAACGTCCATTTGGACGTGACCTTGTGACACAGTCGGGCTGAAAGGGCTGCACAGTTTTTCAGAGCAAAGCTGAATGGAACGTCTGTAAGGGGGAACGCTTCGGCCCTTAAACGAGTTTCTCAGTTGAGGCTTTTTCAGGCCGTAATTGAAGATGCATGCGAGAGGTCACAGAGAAGTGTTCAAGGTAAACTCAGATTGGGCCTAATTAAGCAGGAGTACACAACATGCTATTTCTGTGCATGACATCACTGCCTAGCACTGTGCCAGGCTGTTTTTGCCCCATGCCTAATGCTGTGCCAGGCTGTGTTTGCCCCATGCCTAGCACTGTGCCAGGCTGTGTTTGCCCCATGTCTAGTGCTGTGCCAGGCTGTGTTTGCCCTATGTCTAGCGCTGTGCCAGGCTGTGTTTGCCCTATGTCTAGCGCTGTGCCAGGCTGTGTTTGCCCCATGCCTAATGCTGTGCCAGGCTGTGTTTGCCCCATGCCTAGCACTGTGCCAGGCTGTGTATGCCCCATCCTGTGCACCGCAGCCATGCCAGGCTCTGGGGCCGAAATTCTTAATTTCGTGCGGTAGCTGTGTTTTAAAAGCATGAATGGTTTTGCTATTTTCAACATTTTCGAAACTGATATTTAGATTTTGGTCAATTTCTCTCCTTCTGTAGCGTAAAAACAGAACACGCTCTCTCTGCCTGAGATGAATAGATCAGATAGCATTCCTCGCTGATACATTAGGGTTGTATGGAAGCTGCTTATTTCACAAGGAAACATCAGGTATCGGAAGATCCACAGCCTTTAATTGAGTGACAGCGTCCAGCCAATATTGACAACAATAAACAGAAAGGACAAACTAAAAGCCTCTTACATCAGCAATGGTTCAGCTCCGCTCACACTGCGCTCACACTGCGCCCACCAGAGGGGCGTGTGGAGAGGCCGCTGCACGCCGCTAATGGGCAAAGTGCCTTAATGTCATTTTCTCAGAGAAAGCGTGATGGTTTTGGATTAATGACTCACAAATGGTGGAGATGTGGAAAGCACAGACTAACAGCAGCGGACAGGCCTGTCAGCTGTGCTCATCTCCCCGCATGGCTTTGGGCCCAGGCAGCCCAGACGCTGTTATTGTACTAAAATCAGTCATGATAAACAGGAATCACAGAGAAACGTGATCTGCAGCGTCTTTGCTGCTTTCTGGGCTCATCCCCCACCAGTCGCATGGAGTGGAGTTTGAGGCAGCACTGGCCTGCCGGCTGCCTGGGGGTCAGGGCAGGGTTACGGAGCATGGCCTCGTTAGAAGGTAGGGGAGTTCTGCTCCCTGACTGACCTTTTGACTCTTTTAGGAAGAGAAGACAGAAAAACGAAAATACACCTCCTGAGCCCAATCTCTGTAATGAAATCTGTATTTATACATGTTTGGGGTTCAAACAGAGTTGAGGTCCCTCAGAAACGGCATGTTTTGTGACGGGTGAAGCTTGCTTTGCATGCGTGTCTGAATCTGTACATGTGAAAGTCCTGCTGGCACACAGTCCTCATCCACAGCATTTAAAATGAAGCATGCATGCGCGTCCACAACCCTCATCTGCAATTGGTAATGGCGTAGGCCATGCCAGTGACAATACAATGCAAAATACACATATTTAGGAAAACCAAATATGTATCGTGCCTAAATCACCAACGCACACTTTCCTTTTTCTCTGACACACACACACACACACACACACACATACGTGTGCACACATTGTTCTACAGAAGAAATGTACAGCATGCATATAAATCTGCTCACGTTCAGTACTCGGTGTTAAGGATAAAACCCATTACATAAAAAAAAGTTATCCAATAAAAACCATAGCTGGTTTTTCAGTGTTGTGTGACTGTAACTGCAGGCTGACACAGTGCAGGTTTTTCAGTGTTGTGTGACTGTAACTGCAGGCTGACACAGTGCAGGTTTTTCAGTGTTGTGTGACTGTAACTGCAGGCTGACACAGTGCAGGTTTTTCAGTGTTGTGTGACTGTAACTGCAGGCTGACACAGTGCAGGTTTTTCAGTGTTGTGTGACTGTAACTGCAGGCTGACACAGTGCAGGTTTTTCGGTGTTGTGTGACTGTAACTGCAGGCTGACACAGTGCTGGTTTTTCAGTGTTGTGTGACTGTAACTGCTGGCTGACACAGTGCAGGTTTTTCAGTGTTGTGTGACTGTAACTGCAGGCTGACACAGTGCAGGTTTTTCAGTGTTGTGTGACTGTAACTGCAGGCTGACACAGTGCAGGTTTTTCAGTGTTGTGTGACTGTAACTGCAGGCTGACACAGTGCAGGTTTTTCAGTGTTGTGTGACTGTAACTGCAGGCTAACACACTGCAGCGGAACTCGCTCCAGCTCTGAGAGCTCAGAGTTTCCAGTGAAAGAACAGCCACATGTGTCCGACTACCAGCAGTGATGCGCTTTTCTTGGCTTTAACATGAAACAAAACCTGTATTATTCTGGAGATTAATACCTTCAGGTCTTCCAAAGAGTATATGTCTACAAACGTTCTCATCTAGCCTAAATAAATTATATGCTGTTTTGAAAATTGGATTAAATAAATAGATCTACAAACTGTATTTTGAAAATGTTCCACCAGTCTCTTCTGCTTTGCATTGTACTTTTTTAAAATAAAACATAAAATTGCAATAATTGTATTTAAAATACATATAGAATACTTTGTACTTCATATCTACCTAAGGCACTCCTTTGAGGAACAAAGTATTAGGTTATTTAATAGGTGACTTAATATATCAATAAATTTAAAGGGATAATCCCACACCACTGGGAAAGAGAAAGAAAAAGACTAACCCAGTCTTGACTCACTTGACTGTTAAACATGTTTAAAGTCTGCATGTAACTGGCTTGCAGTTTTTTTGTTGCAAACATCTTGAAGCAATGTGTATGATGTTTATGTGGTGGATTTTTCTCTACTTCTCTGAGAACGTTATCTTCATTTTGGTTGATAAATAGTAGAAAGTCATGTTTAATCCAAGGATGATCATCATTTATTATTCTCTAATAATAATAATAATAATAATAATAATTATTATTATTATTATTATTATATCATCATCGTCATCATCATCATATGGTGCTCTATTAATTCTGACACGAAGACTGTTAATAGCCTTGAAAATCCATAACTAATAATAATTAATATAATAACAACAATGTATTAATAATAGCAAAATAGCGTCATTAATGTAATGTAATTTATATTGGCCAATCTGCCATATAGATCATTCAATCTACAGTTCTGTAAGCATCAAAACTACTTTTGTCCTTTTGACCTCATTTATTTTTATTTTCTCTAAATCAGACGAGTGTCGTCCTTGCTGCTGAACCCATATTGTTTCAGAGTAATCTCTCATTCTAAATGATTATCTGTGGCGGAGCGCTACAATGCTGAAATGCTGCGGAAAATGCTGACCTTCCGCATAGGTCAGTTATGCTGCAGGGGATAAAATGCCTTCATTCTTGATTTTTAGCTTCTTAGATTCCTCCAAATACCGTGCCGAGGAGACAGTGCCGAGGATAAAAAAACACATCAACATAATAATATATATTATGTTTTTTATATACATGTATATATATATATACATGTATATGTATTATATATATATATATATATATATATATATATATATATATATATATATATATATATATATATATAATATGTCAATCAACCAGTCGCCTAATGAAGGAAATATTTTCCATTTTATTGCATCTACTCTGCGTCTGTAAATTATTTGATTTATTGCGCCAGTGCGTTTGTTGCACCGCCGAACCCAGTAAAATGAGCCCTTCTCATTTCAATGAAGCTTGCACTCATAACTGCATATCCGTTATACATAATTGGCTCATAATAATAATCGTTGACATGTTTATTCTTTTCCAGAACGTTGTAATTACTATCACTGAACTGCACCAATCATAAGATGTTGCAGAGATGTACGCTCTAAATTGTTAAATTTGCTGATAATTACCAGAACAGGTTAAACGCTGTAGCCGCAAAATAACGCGAAACATTACAACAGTGGTGAAGATTCCAATTATTTGGTCACAAAATAACAAAAAGGACTAAATGAAAGCAAGCAGTCCAACTCTCCCCTCGCATCGAAACCCGACCGCTTTGCTTATTTGAGATCAGATTCTATCACTCTTCAAAGAATGAGAGAGTCCACAGCCGGTGAGTGTTTAGATTATCGCGGACCGGAATAGCTACCCGGCTGGAAACGGCGGGGCATTTGTGCTGCATGAGGGCAATTTAATAATCTGACTTTTGACCCGGTCCACTTAACATCAAAACTAATTGCGATTATTATGTCAAAGCGCAGATAAACCCGGCTGGCGTTTTTATCGTTTCTCTCTGGACGCTATCAACATCAGTGATCGGAGCTGTTTGATCATGTGCAAAAAGGAACGTCCCCCTTTTATCTTATTCTTAAATGGAAGGTAATGTTGTCTCATTGAATTTTATAATAATACAGGTCAGCAATATAAACCCCAAATTAAAAAATACCCTTATCTGAGTTTAGGCTTCCAAACGGCATGCTAAATTATGTAAAAGGCTCTGGTTGATTGCAGAAGAAATGAAAGGAATATTAGGTAATCATAACTACGAATATTTTGGCCATATAACCAGTCTTTTATCATTACGGTACATAAACTAACCACACCAAAACAGGAGCGCATGTTTACTGCGCAAATACGCACAAATTACACTGCGTTATATTTTACTGCTGAGGCTGAATAATAACAGCAGTTACATTCTGTCAGCTGCTGCACACTGCTGCTGCGATTTATTTTATTTCTGCTCTTTATTTTATTCACTTTGGCATGAGCTTTAGTTACTTATTAATTTAATGAGTATTACTGCTCCTTATTTAAAGGACCACTACCACTACTAATGATTCTTTATTATTATTATTATTATTTTTATTATTTTTATTATTGTTATTATTGCAGTTAAAACTATACCAGTAACTAAATGAAACCTGTAATCTAAAACAACCGTGCAAAGCACATGCAGGAGGGGCTGTTGATTGTCTTTAATATTCTCGCCTTATTGATTTCTTAACTAAATATGTCATTTATTTTATTAGTAAGTGATTTTATCTTACATTATAATACATTAAGGGTGTTATCTGTAATAAAGTGCGCTCTTTATCTATTGCCTTACTTATGAAAAAAACAATTTCATGGCCCTTAGTTTTAATATTTCTGAATAACTTGCAACTACTACTATCAGTACTACTACTAATAATAATAACAAATTATTATTATTATTATTGTTGTTGTTGTTGTTATACAGTTTTTGTGTTATTATATAATATGAATATGTATTTAACAAAACATGTATTTAGGCATGAGAGCAAAAAACATTTAAAAATATGTGGTTAAAATGTGCTGTTTTTGTGTTATGAGCAGGTCTGTGAGAGAGTAATCTAATCTGAATATATTCCTCATAGTTACGGCTCTCATTTCAAAGCCAAGTTTAAGCCACACACTCCAGCATAACTGGAGGAATCATCCCAAGTTTTACACCGGATGATATTTTTATCATAGATAGTTAAATCTCAGCTGAACTGCAGTAATCAGAATATAATGTTTTTCACACAGCCTGAGATACACATGCTGACAAATGACAAAGCGATCAGTGGATGAGAACCGGAACCGGGCTACAGATAGTCAATAAAGAGTCACTCATTCACCACTTCAGCCTGTGAAAGGATGTTCAGATGGTGGGTAATAACACAACATTCTATTACAATTATCGACTGAATAAATAAAATGCTGAATGCATCATGAAAAAACAAAATTAAATCCAACGAAATAAATAACCGAAACTCACAGTTCCAATCTTCATATATGGATGTTTTATATCATAATTTAAAGAAAGAAATCATATATTTCCCCGGAATAAGTGATGGTACCAGATGAAATAAATGATTGAGAATATAATAATTTTACCCATGATAGATATAATTAAGGCATCATTAAGGCGAATAGATATTCAGTTTAATTTATTAAAGAAATTCTCTTACCGTCTGGATTGCTCTCATAAAACGCTTTCCCGCTTATTGACAAACTTTTCTGGCCTTGGTTGACATTTTCTAAATATTTACTGTGCAGTTTGAGGGGTGACGCGCCGGGGCTTGTGGCGGCATTGTGCGTAAATTCCCCGGGAATGTCAGAAAATCGGCCCAAACCAGGAGACCCGTAGAAATCACCCCGCAAGCTGAGGCGGTGCGGGTGCGACTGGTGAGGGGGGCTCTGTAGCTCTTCACTGGGGTGGAAGGAGCCGGAGCTGTGCTCCAGTCCCGGGGAGTTACCAGGGGTCGTCCTGTTTGGCTGAGAACAGAAAGACAAACAGCTTTCCGTCTCCATCGCCCAGTCCAGCGCGCAATTTTGAACGTCTGGGGTCTTATCTGGAGTTAAGCGCTTGTGCGGGAGAGGAGGTGATTTTTTCAGCGTCTCCATTTCAAATGGGAGGGATTTAGCGGATCAGAAACAAAGACCCCGTGAAAAGAGTAAGGGGTGGGCGCAGATGAGCGGCGCAGTCTGATTTAATCCGCTAAGAATTCAATCACGTGCGGTCCAGTCAGGCTAATTAACCATTTGATTCCACCCCGGTTAGTTAGTAGCTAAAATAAATGACCAGGAGCCGATGAGGAAGGAAAGGCGGAAAGGACATTAACAGGAGATAAAAAAAAAACAACCCAGGTATATCTAAACTGCCGCAAAAGGGTCGTCCATGCAGGCAGAAAACGCAGCTTAGTTTCACACAAACCGTCATTCGGCCAGAGACCCTTTAATGAGTTTACTTAAAGACAACATAACAGGCATTATGGAGGCCGGGGTTAATAACACGGTGTTAGTTTGAGATGGGGTGGGCAGTCGAAGAAGCGGGTTTCTATATGGTTTAAAATATGACCGAATAACAGGTTTTTACATAAAAGTGCTCTAAAACCAAATTCGATTCAATCAATAACCAAATATGGAAGTACTTCGAAATCTGACGTTGCCATGTGAGCCAAGTTCTTGTTTCACTTTAGATAAGATATTTCAGAGGCTGTCTGTTGTATAAATAATAGTTTATCTGTTATCTGTTGTCTCTAGAGAAATGGGAATACGTTTATTCCGTTTTCCAACAACATATATCAGTGAAAATTGTAGTAACTGAAGGTAAGGTCACAAATTTCAATGTTAAAATCAATTATAGCTTTGCGGATCGTTCATCGCTGATACCAAATAGAAACGGTGACGAACGTTAACACGCAATCTCTGTAATATTCCATATTTTATATAACCATGATAGTTTTATCTGCAAATGTTACTCACTCTTTCTCTCTCTCTCTCTCTCTCTGTCTCTCACTCACACACACACACACACACACACTCACACACACACACACACACACACACACACACACACACACACACACACACACACACACACACACACACACACACACACACACACACACACACACACACACACACACACTTTAATGTAAATACCTGCAAATTAAACGTGATATCTGTTGAAGCAGGCACACGTTGCTGGCATCACCGTAAGCAAGTGCATCATGTCGCAGCACAAACTGCAGTCTGTTACAATAAAAGAGAAAATACATCTTAGCACTGAGCACAGCCAAGAGGATCAGGGAGGCTGGAAAATGGGAAGTTATTGGGGCACATCAGAGGTGATTTTGTTGTTCATGACCACTTCACCTACACCGGCTGCTGGGATCTTCTAACAGAATGGAGTTTTTTTTTCTTCAATAAAAAAAATATTTCTTTGTCTTCCACCAAAGAAAATTCAACCAACCGCAAGCATGAAATAAATTTTAGAATTAAGTTTAATATCCGAACAACATGCATGAGAGAAACAAAAACAAAACAAAACAAAACAACACAACAACAACAACAAAAATAATAATAATAATAGTAATACTACTAATAATAATAATCATAATAATAATAATACATATACCATAATTTCTAGGCTTTGTCAAAAGAATTAAAACTCACCTGATTTTGCCAAAAGAAAAAGGTTTTTGACATAGCCTACTCCAAACTGAGAGAGATGCGCGCGTCTATGGTATGATCCAGCTACTGAATGATGAGGAAAAGGTGACTGATCACACCGTTTAAGTACTGGCCTTTAAAGCGTTCCGGTTTAATCATACTGAATTTTCTAGAGCGAAGCTTCCCGGTTTCAGTGTTTGCACAAATTATTTCAGTTGAATGTAAATTATTGACATCTATGATTCAGTGGGACGAACAGAACTCGCAACTTAAGCTGAATCTAAAGGAATCCTTTTAAAGTGGGAAAGGTGTTACTATATCAGGTTCCCTTTTATGTTTACCTTGTGTAGTCGTAAATACTTTTGAAAGCAACTAGTATCTATTTGTTTGAGTTAATAATTAGAAAACAAAATACAACGTATACATTTTCAGTCAGTGGTAATCCAAAGTGAAAGAGATTTTCTCTCAGAGCGGTGATGAACGGCCATTTGAATGATGGCCGCTTGATCCTCTTTAATCCAATTTACTGTTATTTTCCCCTTTTCACTCCAGGAGGGCGGATTCCTTTGAACAGAAAAAAAAATCCAACAACACAGACGATTTACTACTGATAAACCAGCAACAAGAATAACACATATACAAACAAAATTAAACTGAAAGTTACATTTGAACCCAAAATCATTTCCATTTGGA
>JAFBMS010001043.1:0-49611 GCA_019788955.1 Albula glossodonta
TGACCTCACTGGCCCGCCGCCTGCCTGGCACTGTGGGGCAGCACAAGGGGACGAGGGGAACGAACTGTCCACGAAGACACCACCATGAGACTGAACACATCTGCTATGGAGGCCAAACAAGGAGATCCCATTAGACAGACATGAAACTGAGGCATGGAAAGGCAGGAGACAGGAACAATGGCGAGTTGAAGGTGTGGCAGGGAAGAAGGAAATGAGGAGGTGGAGTGGAGAAATTTGGGCGACTGCATTGGATAGCATGCAGGGTGGTGCATGAAACCAGAGTCACCAAAGTTTTGGTGTCTCACCTTAATGACATGGATAGACTCAGCGGCGACAGAGAGCTGGTGTCTCTCCTTAATGACACGGTTAGACTCAGAGCAGTGACAGAAAGCTGGGCTGAATGGGCTTTACCCAACAAGGACCAAAATGAATCTCTCAATGTGACTCACAGCTCTGTTTTGGGGTCTGCCCAAGTTTCCAAAAAACAGCACATCAGATCATTCTCACAGCTGAAGTGGGTGACTGCTAATGAACTGACATTACATAAAGCATTCTGCTCTGAGAGATTACACACAGGCCAACATGCAAACAACACAACACAAAACAAGACTGACACGACATCTGAATGCAACCAGGAGACGTGTTGGATACTGCTGCAAATTAAAAAGACCCCAGCCACCCACACAATTATATTTTAAGAACAGGATTCAACACTCTTAGAAAAAAAAAATGTGCTTTCTAGCACCTTCAAAGGTTTTTCATGAGTCCTGCTAAGAGAACTGTTACAGGTTCATCTTAGATACAGATATCTTTAAGGGGTTCTTTACATAACCCTCAGAATAAGGTCATACAGAGAACTTGTAAGTAAAATCCATATTGAAGAAGAACCTTTAAGAGTTCTCCGAGCAAGACCAGCAACTAACTCTGCAGGACCTTTTTTTTTCCCCTAGGAGTGTAGAACACCTGTATTCAGATATCCAATCAATTTAGCCCCTCGTGGCCACATGTTATTGTTTTTGATTAAAAACATCACCAAGGACAAAAACTTAAAGCAAATAAAACAATTCTGAGCTCATATAGCCTGATGAGTAATTTAACTTGGACTGTTCTCTTCCTGTTGGGTTTAATGAGTCATGGACGGATACATCGTTCCACCACTTTACAGTCATATACAGTGTCTGCTCATGGCAAAGCAGCCAAACGTTTCATTCAAAATTTTATGAGGCTCCATGTAAAAATCACACACTTCTGCAAGCGACTTAACGAATCCAGAGGGCACACAACACTCTCAATGTTTCTGATATTATGCAGAGGAAAATTCCGTTTCTGCGACATCCCAGAGGTGACAGCAGGAAGAGGCTGACAGAGAGGACGGGGGTCTATGACTGACTCATGTCCTGGAGACACACACACATTTCTGATTGCTCTCCAGCTGAACCCCATAACGGTTTGTGTAACAAATGCAAGTGACCACATGCTGAAGAGATGAGACTAAGATTCACAACAAAAGCTCCAACTGGAATCAAAAACTGAGAGAAACAGCTGGAGAAGGACTGCCTCCCTCTGCTGTAGACTCTGATCATTCACTCACTCACACACACACTTGCACATATACTCTCACACATGCACACACAGTCCTGCACATACACTCTCTCACACACACACTCACTCACACGTAGACACTCACTCACTCATACACACCCACTCACAGACACACTCTCTCTCACACACATATATGCGAACTCACTCACACACAGGTGCACACACACATACAGACAGACACAGACGCACGCACACACAGGGAGGCAGCACAACACAAGAAAAAATGGCTGTATCTAACTATCAAGCACACAGTCTGAGATACTTTAAAATCTTTAGACACCGATGAAGTGAAACAAGTCTCAGTTTTGTACAGTGATGAAGATGGATGCTTCTCTTCTCAGGGTATCTGCAGGTTTCATATAGTGAAATGTAAGGTTTTTTTAGACCTTTATTATGCCAGCCTGTATCTGACCATTCTCTGGCAGGTCTGAAGTTTTATCTACTGTTACTCTACAGCCTCGCCAAATACATAAAGTAATACTGAAACCACCGAGTAAAAACTAATGTATATCAACTAGCAACATTAGCAAATGTCGAGTATGTAGTGCTACGCAGTTGAAATTCACTACCTTGTTATGATATTCTAACATTATCTAATTATTTTAGGCAATGTAATAATAAACTACAACATCAACCTGTAAAGCAGTAGCTTACAGTGGAGAAGATTTTCAACACTTATAAACTACTTATATGTTAGCAAGCAAACTAGCAACTATGGCAACTAGTTAGCTATTGAGTTTGTTGACAAGGCTGCCACCAGTTGGTTAGGCCACACCTTTAACATGAGGTCGGTACAAATACTTATTTGATGCTCTAGTCAAAACGACAGCTGGTGTGTGTTGTGCAGTCCGTATGAACGTAGCAAAACGTAAAATTAAGTAAAACGTAGTAAAAACAAAAAAAAAGCAGTAAACGGTATGCTGTGTTTCAACTTACGCTTAGCTGGTGAGACAGACTATTATTGTCAAAATTACAGGTGGAGTATCCCTTATCCGAAATGCCTGGGACCAGAAGTGTTTTGGATTTTTGAATATTTGCATAGACACCCATTCCCCGACATACGCCCGAGTTCCGTTCTGACCGACCGGTTGTATCTCTTAATGGACATAAGTCAGCCGTATGTTAGCATGTCATGTAGAAGTACACAATGCCGGGATATCGTCTGATGGTCACTATCGTACGCACGCAGCCGCTAGCACTGGCGGACGTACGACCAAGCATAATTTTTATATTTACATTTATTTTTGTCTTTATTTTTTTAATGTATACAGGTATTCATCGCTTTAAAGTCCATAATAAGTTATGTGAAATAAGACGTTATGTAATATTGACGTTGTGCGAACACGGACACCATATTATATACCTACTTAGCAAAGCTATATGGTACTCATTTTTTTGGGTCTTATGTATAGATGTAAATCGCATAGAATTTTCCTTGTGGAGTCAAGACGGCGCTCAAAACGTTTCGTATTTTGTAGCATTTCGGATTAAGGATGCTCAACCTGTATTTGCTTGCCATATGGCTTTTTCGCAGGCTTTAACAGGGGAGCAAACACGCTGGCTGGCTATTTACCCTTGTCCAGATGAAGATGCTTTTGTCAGTTTCTCGACTGTGTTGTCACTTTCAAAAATGAAAGATAAATGCTTTCGTTAGCTGTGCTTCTTCTGATTGGCTAAGAAAAGGTGGCTACTTCACAGCCCACACAAAAAAATCTGTCACACGTAAATAATCAGTAAATACCACAAATTCACTTTACTTAGTAAAAACGTAGCAGTAAAATAGTGATGAACTATTTTTCGAATTTAAGATATTTTAATACAAATTAAGGCCTTACATTTAAATATTTCAATTTAATTACTTTTCTGAATTTTTGCAGATACCCTGTTTGTAATTTCAGTGATCTTCACTGGGGTCTGAAGGTATTAAAGTATTTCAAATATAGTAATTGACCTCAGTCTGAGGAGCGGCCATGGGGGTCACACAGCACAAGACAGACGGAGACTGGAGAGGCTACACACACTCTGGTGGGACGGGCTGGGCCTTAAAGGAGCCATCCTGCCAGTTGAGGATGGGAACAGGGATGCAGGTCTCGCTGACACCCTCCAGGCAGCGCACGGAAAGGGGACCACCGCTCTCCACCAGCAGCTGGGGGTTACTCTGGACCGTCTCCACTACAGGCAAGGGAGGTGGGGGAGGGGTCAAGGTGGTGGGAGGAGGAGTCAGGTGAGGGTGGAGCCATGTTGGGGGAGGAGTCAGGGTCAGGGTAGGGAGGCCAGTTGGTTGGGAAAGGAATTTTGCAGTGGGGGAGAGGTAAAGGCAGGGGTGGAGTGGAGTCAGGTAGTGTTGGGGCATAGATTAGGTGGGTGGGGGCAGGTGGTCAAGAAAGGAAAGGAAAGACAAGAAACAGACAAGTAACAGACATGTAGTCACAAAAACCATAAGACAGGACACTTAGACTCGGCCCCTACATACACCTGTCTGAAAAGAATCAGCTACATGAGTGAGTGAAATAAAGCTCTCACCCACCCTATCCCTAGAGATCATTTTCATCCAGGCAGGTATAATGAAGGCATTCTATGTGTAAACTAAATGTTCACACAGTGGAGAAGGGGCCCCATCTAGAAGAAAGACTCTGTACATGAACATTAGCACTTAGTCTATAAATGGATTAACTCAGTGATTGATTAATGAGCCTTTATGTCATACAAGAAGCAAAACTCCCCAATGTTGAAAGATGCAGAACCCAGTATTTCCTACATCATCACCACCCTGATCCACTACTCTGCAGGAGTGATGCCAAGTAATCTTATGTACGACAAATATTTTAATTCAGTAACCTTCTACTTAATTCTATATTTGTCCAGTTAAAGATTGGCATGTTTTGAAGCACAACATATCTGAGACAGTTCCACACACAAACAGGATAAATAGCAATGGCAGAATGCAACATGCTGTACGATGCTGTGTGATGACCTCAGTACTTTGTGCACACCGGTACAAAAGTACACACCATTAAAAAAGACTTCTTTTACAAAGATTACTGGTGTGGATTCCCTTTGGGCCTTCACCTGGACAGGGAGGAATGAATGAATTCCTCTTCACTTCCTGGTACTTTCCCCTCCCAATCTCTGTTTGAGGTTAGCATCACATGCCACGCTACTGAGCACAGGTCAGGTGACTCCAAACACAAGCAGGAGAAGCCATGCTGTCACAGATTCTTTGTTTCACAGAGTACAATATCTGCACCAAAATCTACACCAAAAACCTGCTGAACACTGAACAGTCAGTACAAACAATGTCTCTCCAAATCACAAGAGCAATGTTCTGGGTCTGAATGCATGGTGTGAGTGAGTGAGAGAGTGTGTGTGAGAGGGAGTGAGTGTGTGTGTGTGTGTGTGAGTGAGTGAGAGAGAGAGAGAGAGAGTGTGTGTGTGAATGAGTGAGTGATTGAGTGTGTGTGTGTGTGTGTGTGTTCTTAGCTCTTGATGTGTAGCATGTTTAATTTATTTTACTGATACTTAGAGGAGGATGCAACACAGCATCCAATAAAGTCCAGAGCAGTGGATTGCAGTACAAAACAACTAGCGTAAAGCTGACCTCGTCAATGTTAATGAATGACTGAGAATAATACCCTGTGATTATAGCATAGCAACACTGCCCTTTCCTCCAAGGCAGAGTCCCTCAGTGACACATTTTAACGCCTTTAAAGCAGGCAGCTCGGGTGTGTAATGCACTGTGTATTGCAGCATTGTAATTGCGAGCTCTCAGTGATTGAGTGGAGTGGCAGTGTACTGTAACGGTTTGGGAGCTAAGACACTTGTGCAATGTACTCCAGCTGAAGTCAACTTTTCAGTACAAATCTTTATAAATGGATAGAGAGTTAAAATGTAAGCCGTAAGCTTAATGTAAATTGATGCTCAGCGTGCAGCTCTCATTCCCACTGATACTCTGGTCCTCCATAATACACTCACCCAGCAGAGCCGAGTTCCCATCCCCCAAGGGGAAGCGCTGGTAACGGGGAATGCTGAAGGGGGGCAGGAGGTGGAACTTCTTCTCCAGCAGGGGCTCCAGACGAGAAGCTGAGGGGTCGGCCGGGTGGAACAGGTTATACACCTGCTGGCAAGCCGGCCGAAGCTGAGCCACTAGGGGGAGACACTGAGTTAGACACAGCCAGTATAGACAGGAGTAGTAGCTGCACTGTACAGTATAGTACATGTTATTGCATTACATGAGTGTGGATGTGTGAGTGAGGAGTGTGGGGGTTGAAGGGATTCATGTAATGCATTACCATCTAGCACTGGAATGACCGTTTTCCGGAGTGCAAGCACCAGGCCTAGCGGCGATCCAAACAGGAAGAAGTCGGACACCTCGAAGTCCAACTTCCCGAGTGTACCGGTCTCCAGCACAGTGCTGCTGCTGGACCTGCGGGAGCCTGCATCCTGCCGCAGAACACTGGAGTGGAGGCTGCACACACACCACACTATCAGATGCACACACACTCACACACACATCACACTATCAGATGCACACTCACACACACACACACACACAAACACACCACACTATCAGATGCACACTCACGCACACACACACCACACGATCAGATGCACACTCACACACACACACATACACACACCACACTATCAGACGCTCACACACACACACACACACAGGCATCAGAGCGAGCCCCTTTACCTGGACAGGAAAGCGTGATGCTGTTTGATGGTGTCTAGTGCGTAGGTGGAGGAGTCGCTTCTCTTGCGGGGCAGGGTTTTTTTGGGGTCATCAGGCCCCCCTGAGCGGGGGATGTCAATGTTACTGCGGCTGAGGTGGCGGCTGGCCTCCAGGGAGGATGGGCTGTTCACCACCATCCCAGGGGAAAGCAGGTCGTTATCCTGGGGGAGCCGGAGGGGCAGCACATCAGCAACCTGCACACTCTGCAAACTCTGCACACTCTGCACAATCACACTCTGCACATGCACACTCTGCAAACTCTGCACAATCACACTCTGCACATGCACACTCTGCATACACGCACACTCTGCAAACTCTGCACACTCTGCACAATCACCCTCTGCACACACTGCACATGCGCACACTCTGCACATACGGACACTCTGCACACTCTGCACATGCACACTCTGCACACACACACACTCTGCACAATCACACTCTGCGCATGCACACTCTGCAAGCTCTGCACACACGCACACTCTGCACAATCACACTCTGCACACAGTGCACATACGGACACTCTGCACACTCTGCACATGCACACTCTGCACACACACACACTCTGCACAATCACACTCTGCGCATGCACACTCTGCAAACTTTGCACACACGCACACTCTGCACAATCACACTCTGCACACAGTGCACATACGGACACTCTGCACACTCTGCACATGCACACTCTGCACACACGCACACTCTGCACAATCACACTCTGCACACAGTGCACATGCGCACACTCTGCACAAATGCACACTCTGCACATACGCACACTCTGCACATGCACACTCTGCACAATCACACTCTGCACATGCACACTCTGCACACACGCACACTCTGCGCACACACACACACACACACTCTGCACACATCTACACTCTGCACACACGCACACTCTGCACACTCCGCACATGCACACACACAGTCAAACACAGCTCTGTGCTGGGAATGCAGTGGTGGACGGGGCAGAGTCTAACCTGGACGCTGGCCACGCTCCCGCGGCGGCTGCTGTTCTGGCTCTCGCAGGCCGTCTGGCTGCTGTTGCACAGAGCATCGAACCCCAGGATCCCCCCTACACAGTCCCCGATCAGACACACCTGCACACACACACAACAGAAACACACCTGTTACACACCTGTACACACACACACAGCAGAAACACACCTGTTCTACACCTGAACACACACAGCAGAAACACACCGAGTACACACCTGCACACACACACAGCAGAAACACACCTGTACACACACACGCTGCACAAACACACCTGTCAGGGCTTTTTTGCACTCCATATAGGAGCAAGTTTCTCACTAAATGCTGACCTTGCAGTTCCTCCTGTTCAGAGCATGGGCAGTCAGGATGTCCATCACACGGCCCTGCACTCACCTGGCCGGAGAAGGTGGCCCCCTCCAGCGATTTGATGAAGTCTCCGTACACCTGATTGGCACGCATAATGACTGTTGCCACGGCGTCCTGGTATTGTGGGGAGGAGGTAGCCAATAGTGGCAGGGCAGCCAATGGGATATGATCCTGGCTGTTAGAGAGGCAGCCTTCATCATAGCTGTAGGGGCTGAGACTGAAGAGAGAGCAAGAACCTTCACCCTCATCATCACATTATGTGTGTGTCTATATAAGTGTGTATAAGTGCATATTTGTCTGTGTGTGTGTATGTGCATGCATGCTCACCTGGACACCAGGGAGAAGGCCTCAGCGCAGATGGCAGGGCAGGGCACCAGGCGGATGGCAATGCGGCCGAGTGCGGCGGGATAATGCACGCGCATCACTGTCTCAAACGCTGTACTGATGGTGTTGACGTCGCCTTGCTTGCTGCTGGGGTCACCCCCACCCGAGTCCAAAATGTTCCCCCCATGCAGAACCAGAATCAGCACGTGGATCTTAGAGGCATGCAGGGGCTCCTGGGAGGAGCCATCCTGGGTGGAGGGGGGGTACAGGACTTTATTAATACCGTCAGCTCCACACTGCAGCTCCATCCTAAGGCTCCACCCTATGAGTCAACCCTGCAGCTCCACCCAACGATTCCACCCTGCAGCTCCACCCTACAATTCCACCCAACAGCTCCACCTTACAACTCCACCCTGGCGCTCCACCCTGAGGCTCCACCTGTCATTCAAACACCATGAGGATGGGAGAGACTGCTGTCCTGCTGCTGAATGACATATCTGGATCTCACTGCCAAATTCACAGCTTAACTCAGTTTCCCAATGAGAGCAAACATTCAATCGCAACAGAGCTGGCCTTCCATCGCTGTGCCAACCAGAGCACGCGAGCCCAACTGGCTGACTACAGAGAGACTGTGCTGCAGGAGGAGGCGCAGGAGAGCGCACTGTCCCACTCTCTCTCAGGCTCCTGTTCATTTAAAGCCAATGGGCTGACTGTGAGCTCCATCTTCTCCTGCAGTGACAGGTGAGGAATGATATTGGGGGAAATTCATGGGTTTTTGCGGATGTAAATAGTGATAACACGTCCTGATGCACAGAGTCCAGTTTGTGAGAGTTTTGCAGAAACACCAAGTTTAACACACTGTTGTGTCAATAATTGTCATGTGGTCTTTCATGACCCAGTGAGCCAGTGCTCAGGACAGAGCATTGGGCAGCCAGCGGTACCTGGCTTGGATGACATAGTGGGACCTATGCAGTAAAGTCTGGGAGCAAATGTGCCTGTCTAACCACACGGCTGTTGGGAGGCTGAAGGGATGCCGTCATGAGAGGATTCAAACCTGCGCCAAAATGCTACTCGCTACACCACACTGGTATAAGCCTAGGTCCCTTTTCTCCAGCTCCACCAGACCTCCACAGTCTACATCTCACCTGAATGGTGCACAGCAGGGTCCTCTGCTGCTGCTCTAAAAGTCCATCTGCAGCATATTTATCAGGCTTTCTTTTCAACTGATCAATATCTGACTGTATTAATTTAGCCATTGATGTGGCATGTTATTGACTGTGCACTGGAGATCAGAGGGTGAATGAGCATCAGTGCAGTTCTGCCACTGTTCCACACCAAATATGACAGGACTCCAGGCATCTGAATCTCCTGGTGCTGCTTCAGGCCTCGGCCTCATCCACACTCAACCGGACCCATTAAAGTTCCCTGTAACTCACATCTCCATCTCCGGTAACCACGGCACAGAATACAGGCACACCACGCACTGTACTGTGGAGATTACACACACATACAGGCACACACACAACAGTCAATGTGCAGTTCTCTGCTGATATTTCACCTGGTGGTACCTCAAACTGCACATTTTCACAGAGGCAGCACACTCTGCTGTAGAACTATAAGGGCTAGGGGTTCACACACAGGGACTAATGGGTTAGTACTGGATCCGGGGAAGAGCAGGGGGGTCTTTATTCTGGCTCTGGCCCATAATGCACTGGGACCGTGCGTTTACTTACTGCCGTGGGGCTGGTTACCATGACAGCAGGAACGGCAGAGCTATCAGCTGGGCAGCTAGCGAAGCTGCAAATCTGAACACAGAATGACAGAGAGGCTGTGGGAGGAGTCCCTATACCTGCCAATCAAACATGAAGCCCACCCCTTTCCACAAACCCCACCCCCAGCTCCACTCCTTGCCCTGCCCTCCGTAGCATAAAACTCATTTATGTTTTATTTTAACATTGCAGCAAGATACTACATTATTGCAGATGAACCTTTACCAGCACCTATATTTGCATTAATGAACCCATAGCAGTGCTTATTGACACCTATGCAATCATACTGCTGCATTACAGAGCAGGTGAACCCCAGGTATGCACATGCTGATCTGTGGAAGTACACACCTGGTTGAGCAGATCCCCACGCTCTGCCGTGGTGTATTCCCCAGCAGATTCCTGGTACAGCTCTCCTGCAAACACAAAAAAGAAGCTGTCACTACAACTTCCTGCTCCAGCCTGTTGTTTCACGGGCCCATGATGAAGAGCATGATCCTAAAACTCCGACTGGTTGTCTCACTGCTCACTGATTAATGGCCCCGCCCAGGAAAGATTTTACTGACTAAATGGCCTGACATGTTTCCACAGATATTTGTCTCTCCATTGTACATAATGTACTGTTTGTGTTGTCGTTAAAAAAATTTTGATTAAAAAATAAAGATAGCTTTTCAGTAAATGAGACATCTTGTTTTGTGTTTACATTGTTGTACATAAGACATTATTTGTTGCATGGTATTTTGAGTAAACTTCATTTGTCACTGAGGCACAGAACAGTGCACAACTGATGGTGCAAGCTCTCTATTTAAGTATCAAAGTAATAAATGGAAAACATATGTATACCTAACCGGAGTGCACTTATGGCTTCAGCTCAGAGCCCCCCCCTCCCCCCTCCCCCCCTCGGAGCCCCCCCTCTCAGAACAATCCCTCTGAGCAGGGAGATGTACTTCACCATTACACTCACTCTGTTACTCTTTTACCCCGTTACTCCCTGTTACACCCTGTTTCTGCTGTCTCAGTCCCCAGGTATGGAGGTGCTGCTTACTGAGTGTACCCTGGGCTTCCTCTGTGTCTGCCGCTTCAATCTAACCCTAACCCTAACCCAAGGTGTGGAGGCAATGCTTACTGAGCGTACCCTGGGCTTCCTCTGTGTCTGCCGCTTCAATCTTGTCCATCAGATCATTGGAGCTCCACTTGGTGATTTCCTTCGGAAAGACCTCCTCACTGTCTGAGAGATCTTCTGCATGGGGCAGAGAATGAACTGTATGAGGGGGCGGGGTAAGATCTGTAACTGATTTATAAGGTGGCGGGGTAAGATCTGTCACTGATTTATGAGGGGGCGGGGTAAGATCTGTCACTGATTTATGAGGGGGCGGGGTAAGATCTGTCACTGATTTATGAGGGGGCGGGGTGTAAAGTGTAACTGATTTATAAAGTGGCGGGGTAAGATCTGTCACTGATTTATGAGGGGGCGGGTAAGATCTGTCACTGATTTATGAGGGGCGGGTAAGATCTGTCACTGATTTATGAGGGGGCGGGGTAAGATCTGTCACTGATTATATAGGGGGCGGGGTAAGATCTGTCACTGATTTATGAGGGGGCGGGGGTAAGATCTGTCACTGATTTATGAGGGGGCGGGTAAGATCTGTCACTGATTTATGAGGGGGCGGGTAAGATCTGTCACTGATTTATGAGGGGGCGGGGTAAGATCTGTCACTGATTTATGAGGGGGCGGGGTAAGATCTGTCACTGATTTATGAGGGGCGGGGTAAGATCTGTCACTGATTTATGAGGGGGCGGGGTAAGATCTTTACTAACTGCTTCTTTACTAAACTCTGCTGAAGCCGTGAGTAAGGCCGGTCACTGTGTGCCCCTGTGGGCAGCAATGCGCTGGGGCACCTCCATAGCATGGGGGTGTGGGGGGGGCACAGGCAGGCTGCTTCTAGAGTGTGAGGAGTTGGTTGAGCAGATCTGTCTCATCTTTGACTCCGGACCCGAGAAATGACAGCAGCTTCCTGCAGCATTCTGTAACTCAGAGAGTTCCTGCTGAGCAAACTGAACCGTGAGTCTTCCAGAACTCTCCACCAGCCGATGCCCCACTGCCACAGCTGATCCTGCAGAACCCACGCAGGGACAGGGCTGCAGTGTGGATGTGCCCTGCTTGGATTGATAATCTGAGTGGGGTCTTTCAGCAATGCAGTGCTTTCTCTACAGCAAAGCCCACAATCCAGTGTGATTCTCCTCTTTCACCAGCCTTCCTGACAACAACAAACAGCATGGCCAATCGATGGGCAGGCGTTTCGGCTGCACATGAAAAAGCACTCTGCGCTGTGGCCATTAGCACAATCAGATATGGGGGGTGCCCAGCTGACCGTCCCAACTGGCAGTGAACATGAGGAAATCATTACACTGTGGAGTGACACAGACACAAACCTGAACACTTCATACCGCATGGAAACACACTGCAGAGTGGTATCTGTGTGATTCTATAGCTAACTTTGTTACTGTGGTTAATGCTATCAGTCAAGTTTAATTTATGAGCGACCCGGGCATCTCTGTGCATGCATTCTGGCGATTTCTTTGCCACATCTCTGCATCGTAGCTGTGTCTGTGTCGATAATGGCTCCTATGCCCTTGGAAGCAATGACAACATCAGTGATAGCAACAATGATGGCCTTACTGATAATAACAAGGATGAAAGCAGTGACAACATTAGCCTAATCTGAATAACCAGGACAGCAATAGTTACAGTAACAATGTTAGCATTAGCGAGGCTCAGCTGGTGAAGTGGGGATTAGCCCCCACTGCAGGCAGGGACCCCTGGCTGCTGCCCCCCGTTAACGTCACACAGCCTCTGTTCTGGGGGAGTTTGCATCCCTGAACTTAGACGTGTGTGAAGCTGCAGTTAGGGAGTTGAAATAACTGACTGTGTGTGCTGCGCATCCTGTGCTGCACCAGGTGAGTCAGAGACACAGAGGACTTTAAGGTGAGAGACACAAGTGTGTGAGGTAGAAAAACCATAACTGTTAACTGTCACACTACATGTGATTTCACGCCTCATTTCATTTTACCCAGCATGCATGTTGCTTTTTCACACAAACCATACCTGCACAATCTAAGCAGCTAAAGCACAAGAAGCTGACAAGCATGAAATATGATTTATCTGTACAGAGACAGACATGCTTTAAAACTGTTTGCTGCCACCATAAATGAATTGGCATCAATTCTTAAAATGAAAGAATACATTTGTACTGACTAGTTCATGTGATAAAACATTTACAATAATATTGACCATCTTGACGATACTGTTATAAACACATTTCAGTGGGGTAAAGGGAAAGGCTTGGGATCTGTGTTCACTGTAGAGCTGCAGTTACCGTGAGCATCAAAGAACTCCTCGTCCGAGCTGTCCTCAGAGTCACGAGCGATACTCTGCATCCTCCACTCACACAGGCTGTGCCGGGACGGGCTACCTGCAGCGCACAGGTGAGAGTCAGCGCGCAACACACACACACACACACACACACACACACACACACACACACACACACTCACACAGGCTGTGCCGGGACGGGCTACCTGCAGCGCACAGGTGAGAGTCAGCACGCAACACACACACACACACACACACACACACACATAGGCTGTGCCGGGACGGGCTACCTGCAGCGCACAGGTGAGAGTCAGCGCGCAACACACACACACACACACACACACACACACACAGGCTGTGCCGGGACGGGCTACCTGCAGCGCACAGGTGAGAGTCAGCATGCAACACACACACACACACACACAGGCTGTGCCGGGACGGGCTACCTGCAGCGCACAGGTGAGAGTCAGCGCACCACACACACACACACACACACACACAGGCTGCACCGGGACGGGCTACTTGCAGCGCACAGGTGAAAGTAAGCACAGAATACACACGTGCACACACACACACAGACCTACACGGTAGGTCTGTCAGTAGCTCCACCTCCTGCAGATGCCCTGTAGTAGAGGCCTCACTCACCCCCCACCTACCCCCAGAAGGGATCTGGAAATCAGTCCCTGAGTGTGCTTCAGGGGGAGGCGTTTACATCATTATTCACAGTCTGCAAGAGACCGGTCTGGGTCTTCCTTCCCTCTTTCGTTCTTCCTCTCTCTCTCTCTCTCTCTCTCTCACTCTCTCTCTCCATTTCTTCTGTGCTCTCTCTCTCTATACTGAGCTGAAAGCTGGGGGAGGCAGTGTAAGAATAGCCGGTCACTCTTCCCCCTGACGTCAGAGCCATTTCTATAAATAGCATGTGTGTGGGTGTATGTGCATGTATTTGTGTGTGCGTGTGTGTGTGTGTGTGTGTGTGTGTGTGTGTGTGTGTAAGAGAGAGTAAGTGAATATGCAAATGTGTGAGTATGTGTATGTGTGTGTTCGAGTCTGTGGGGATATTGAGGTGTAACAGATTCATACACACACATACACACTCACTCTTATATGCACTCAAAATCACTCAAATTACAAACACACACACACACACACTTGCACACATTCGCACACACTCACCGCCTCTCTTTGATGACCGAGATGACCTAGAGGAGGTAGACCACTGCTTAGTGAGGGCAGCGCGAGCCTGCAGTGAATCCGCCCCGCCAGCAGGGGGATCCTCGGCCTGGATGGCACTGATGGCTTCCTTGGCGTCCTGGGCCTCGTCGGGGGTGGGGGCGGAGCCATTAGGCTCACCGTCCTCCTCTGCGCAGCTGAACTGGGCCATTTTCTGCGCCAGCATCAGCTGGGTCTCCAGCTCCAGCTGCCGAATGTCCTCCATGGTCAGGCCGTACCACTCGTCCTGCCAGCACCAGGCCTGGCGGTGGGCGCGCACCATCACCTTACGCAAGCCTGGGGGGAGTTATTTTCATGTTTTATATTATAATGGTTAAAATACAGACGATTGGGAGACCAGAAAGCTCAGTTCACTCAGCAGCCGCCCCGTCCACATGTTGATCCCTGGGAGAACAGGATTCAGGTCCTGGCTCCGGCCCTTCTATCTATGCCTCCTCTTCTCTGTGACCCTCCCAGCCCTCCTACTGTCTGAATAAACAACAAATACATGAGGAGGGTGGCTTGGCCGCTCTCCTTCAAAAAAAAAAAAAATATACATACAATCAACTCAGAGGTTTTGGTTCTGAAAGAGGGGGGTTTAACAGACACAAATACACACATGCGTGCATACATGCACAATGCACACACATGCACACACGCAGTAATACAAATACACACACACATACACACACATGCATCTGCACACATACACAAGCACACACACAAACTAACAGACACACACACAGACACAAACCCACAGAAACACATAGAGGTACACACACACATTCATACAGACACATACACACACACACTCCCTGCCATTAGCTATGACAGCTGTTTCCCAGGGCTGGCACAGTTGTGACACTAATGGCCAAGTGGGATGAAAAGCCAAGGATTAGCACCATGTGCTGTGTATGCCACAGCCCCACCCACTTCCCCTTACTGGCCCCATAGCTCCACCCACTTCCCCTTATCGGCCTCATAGCTCCACCCTATACCCCTTACCAGCCCCATAGCTCCACCCAATACCCCTTATCGGCCTCATAGCTCCACCCAATACCCCTTATCGGCCCCATAGCTCCACCCACTACCCCTTATCGGCCCCATAGCTCCACCCAATACCCCTTATCAGCCCCATAGCTCCACCCAATACCCCTGTCTATCCCATAGCTGCACCCAATACCCCTGTTTATCCCCGTACTTGTTTTTGGGTTATCTTCTGAGACCTACACTTTTCTCCTCCCTCCATCAGAGGAACACAAAGTTCTGGATAGGGTGTTTAAAATTTAACCATAAACTCTTGTCTTTCTTCACCAATGTGGACCTCCATCCATAGCCAGTAATGGCACATCACAGGACTCACAGCTGGGACTCAAACACCCAGTCACAGGACTCACAGCTGGGACTCACACACCCAGTCACAGGACTCACAGCTGGGACTCACACACCCAGTCACAGGACTCACAGCTGGGACTGAAACACCCAGTCACAGGACTCACAGCTGGGACTCACACACCCAGTCACAGGACTCACAGCTGGGACTCACACACCCAGTCACATGGCCTTTCTGCATGTGTTTCTGAATGGACTGTGTGCCTGGTGGCTGCTGCACATGCACCAAAGCAATCCTCGTCTTCTGATCAATGAGGGGAAAATCTAAATAGTTTTATTGAGATGCATCAAAATCAGTAAATAATTTCACATATGCAGTGAGCTGGCATCCCCCTGGCTTCAGACAGATTAATAAGCAATAGCTGTGCATATTTTAATAAGGCATCTTTTTATTTCACACATGTGCAGTCTTCATGCGTTTATAAACATGTTTTGGGACACTGTTCAGATAGTTTTCATTTAAATGTTCTGTCAGTAGTCATTTTGGGGAGGAGTGGATGTACGCAAACGGGGCAGCTTGTGGTAACTTGCCAAAATTAAACAATCAGAATATGGCAAAAACTAGCAACAAAGATCTACTACAACCCCAGCCAAGATACAAACACAGGCCAATGACACCCCCAGCTAAGATGCTAAACTAAATACATCAAACACCACACCATGATCAGTCATATTCATTTTATCATTATTGCCTGAAAAAAAGCCATGTCAAGTGAACAAATGTGACTGCTATAAAAGCTGTCAGTAAAACAGCTTAGCATCTAGAGTACTTTCCTTTGTCTCTGGTAGCCCCCAAAATTGAACAACACAATTAACAGGGATTCATTAAGAGTGGGTTAATAATTAAGGGAAGGATGCGGCAGCCACAGCTCTCTCTGGCGGTTCCCCTGACACCTGGCTCCCGCCCACGAGGGGTGAGGCAGCCCCTGGGGGCCCAGCCGGTTATTAGTGCCTGTCTGCGTTTATGTAAGTGTTCCCAAACCCAGCTTCTCCCTCCCGCATCCGCACTGACATTTGCGGTTTGGGTAGTGGGTGTGGGGGACAGCGTGCAGGCGTATTGAAGGGAAGCCAAGGACAGATATAGAAAGCGCACCACATTCTCCAAAGTTAGAGGATGGTGAAAGAGAAAACCGGAGAAAGCCTGTCCACATGATCCGAATACATGACTAATGCTGACATTATTTCAGTTTTGAGAGATCGCTCCACACCTCGTATTGCTGGGACTTTCTTTCCTCCTTTGAGCTTTTTTGCACTTGTTCTCCAATCAAATGCAGATGTCATTGCATTTGGTCAGAAGCTATGGAAGGTCACTGTCATGTGGAACAGTCTCATGGAAGGCTGAAAGATGAGGCTACAGACTCTCCGGGTGTGCTGCTCTCCCCTCTGCTCAGGATCTGGCTGATAACAGCAGTTCATGGTGCTGTGTTCAGTGCAGTTAAATGCATCTGACGATGTTTCAGAATCCAGCACAGAGACAGAGGTATAATCCTAAGAATACAGAGCAGCAGAATCTTTGCTGATGCCAATACCAGAGGAAGGGATCACCCAGGTTCAACATCAGTGCAATCAGTGCAGCGTTAATGAGATGCAGCTGCCCCAGTGCAGCGTTAATGAGATGCAGCAGCCCCAGTGCAGCGTTAATGAGATGCAGCAGCCCCAGTGCAGCGTTAATGAGATGCAGCAGCCCCAGTGCAGCGTTAATGAGATGCAGCAGCCCCAGTGCAGCGTTAATCAGACCAGCAGCCCCAGTGCAGCGTTAATCAGACCAGCAGCCCCAGTGCAGCGTTAATCAGACCAGCAGCCCCAGTGCAGCAATAATCAGACCAGCAGCCCCAGTGCAGCGTTAATGAGATGCAGCAGCCCCAGTGCAGCGTTAATGAGATGCAGCAGCCCCAGTGCAGCGTTAATCAGACCAGCAGCCCCAGTGCAGCAATGAGATGCAGCAGCCCCAGTGCAGCGTTAATGAGATGCAGCAGCCCCAGTGCAGCGTTAATCAGAGCAGCAGCCCCAGTGCAGCGTTAATGAGAGCAGCAGCCCCAGATAAAAGCAGTAATGCAGTAAAGATACTGAGCTGTGTATGCCTGCTGGAGCCAGCAATGTGGCGCGTCCACCAGCACTGGCCAAGTGTGTGGAACAGGCAGGTATAGGCGCTCTGTGCGTACGAGGCCCCGCGGCTCTGCGGGAGTGCGCCAGCCTGCCAGGCCCCACACACTCATCAAACACGCCATCCATGCCAACTCAGCCACCAATCCCAAAAGGGTCTCTAATGAGTGTTAAGTGCGCTTCACAGATTGGTCGATGATGGTTGATAAAAAAAGAGTTCCTAATTTAAATAGCGGGGTACAGAGACACGCACGGCTTATTTGTGTGCTTCTGAGATTGGTTTACGATAAACCAGCAGACTGTGACTAAATGAAATAGACAAAATTACAGCTTTTCTGGGGCCTTTTAGTTTGTGAAGGTGACCCCTTCCCCTGCCTGTGCTCCAACCATCGGCACTGTTTGCCCTGCTCCTCTCTGCTGTGCAAACATAGCTCTGCGCCTGTGTAAATGTACCTATGCATGTGTACATGTAGTTCTGCGTGTATGTAAATGTAATTTTGCATGTGTGTAGACATAGCTTTATGTGTGTAAATGTAGTTCTGCATGTGAGTGTGTAAATGTAGCTCTGTGTTTGTGTAAACGTAGCTGCACATGTGTCAATGTAACTCTGCGTGTGTGTAAACATAGCTGCACGTGTGTCAATGTAACTCTGCGTGTGTGTAAATGTAGCTGTGTGTGTGTAAATATAGCTCTGTGTGTGTGTAAATATAGCTGTGTGTGTGTAAATGTAGCTCTGTGTGTGTGTAAATATAGCTGTGTGTGTGTAAATGTAGCTCTGTGTGTGTGTAAATATAGCTGTGTGTGTGTAAATGTAGCTCTGTGTGTGTGTAAATATAGCTGTGTGTGTGTGTAAATGTAGCTCTGTGTGTGTGTAAATATAGCTGTGTGTGTGTAAATGTAGCTCTGTGTGTGTAAATGTAGCTCTGTGTGTGTGTAAATGTAGCTCTGTGTGTGTGTAAATATAGCTGTGTGTGTGTAAATGTAGCTCTGTGTGTGTGTAAATATAGCTGTGTGTGTGTAAATGTAGCTCTGTGTGTGTGTAAATATAGCTGTGTGTGTGTAAATATAGCTCTGTGTGTGTGTAAATGTAGCTGTGTGTGTGTAAATATAGCTCTGTGTGTGTGTAAATATAGCTGTGTGTGTGTACACATAACTGCGCATGTGTAAATGTAGCTCTGCGTGTGTGTAAATATAGCTGTGTGTGTGTAAATGTAGCTCTGTGTGTGTGTAAATATAGCTCTGTGTGTGTGTAAATGTAGCTCTGTGTGTGTGTAAATATAGCTGTGTGTGTGTAAATGCAGCTCTGTGTGTGTGTAAATATAGCTGTGTGTGTGTAAATGTAGCTCTGTGTGTGTGTAAATACAGCTGTGTGTGTGTAAATGTAGCTCTGTGTGTGTGTAAATACAGCTGTGTGTGTGTAAATGTAGCTCTGTGTGTGTGTAAATATAGCTGTGTGTGTGTAAATATAGCTCTGTGTGTGTGTTAATGTAGCTCTGTGTGTGTGTAAATATAGCTGTGTGTGTGAAAATGTAGCTGTGTGTCTGTGAAAATGTAGCTGTGTGTGTGTAAATGTAGCTCTGTGTGTGTGTAAATATAGCTCTGTGTGTGTGTAAATGTAGCTCTGTGTGTGTGTTAATGTAGCTGCACATGTGTCAATGTAACTCTGCGTGTGTGTAAACATAGCTGCACGTGTGTCAATGTAACTCTGCGTGTGTGTAAATGTAGCTGTGTGTGTGTAAATATAGCTCTGTGTGTGTGTAAATATAGCTGTGTGTGTGTAAATGTAGCTCTGTGTGTGTGTAAATATAGCTGTGTGTGTGTAAATATAGCTCTGTGTGTGTGTAAATATAGCTGTGTGTGTGTAAACATAACTGCGCATGTGTAAATGTAGCTCTGCATGTGTGTAAATGTATCTGTGTGTAAATATAGCTGTGTGTGTGTAAATGTAGCTCTGTGTGTGTGACAATGTAGCTGTGTGTGTGTGAAAATGTATCTGTGTGTGTGTAAATATAGCTCTGTGTGTGTGTTAATGTAGCTCTGTGTGTGTGTTAATGTAGCTCTGTGTGTGTGTAAATATAGCTGTGTGTGTGTAAATGTAGCTCTGTGTGTGTGTAAATATAGCTGTGTGTGTGTAAATGTAGCTCTGTGTGTGTGTTAATGTAGCTCTGTGTGTGTGTAAATATACCTCTGTGTGTGTGTAAATATAGCTGTGTGTGTGTTAATGTAGCTCTGTGTGTGTGTAAATATAGCTGTGTGTGTGTAAATGTAGCTCTGCGTGTGTGTAAATATAACTGCGCATGTGTAAATATAGCTCTGTGTGTGTGTAAATATAGCTGTGTGTGTGTAAATGTAGCTCTGTGTGTGTAAATGTAGCTCTGTGTGTGTGTAAATGTAGCTCTGTGTGTGTGTAAATGTAGCTGTGTGTGTGTAACTGTAGCTCTGTGTGTGTGTAAATATAGCTGTGTGTGTGTAAACATAACTGCGCATGTGTAAATGTAGCTCTGCGTGTGTGTAAATATAGCTGTGTGTGTGTAAATGTAGCTCTGTGTGTGTGTAAATATAGCTGTGTGTGTGTAAATGTAGCTCTGTGTGTGTGTAAATATAGCTGTGTGTGTGTAAATATAGCTCTGTGTGTGTGTAAATATAGCTCTGTGTGTGTGTAAATATAGCTGTGTGTGTGTAAATGTAGCTCTGTGTGTGTGTAAATATAGCTGTGTGTGTGTAAATGTAGCTCTGTGTGTGTGTAAATATAGCTGTGTGTGTGTAAATATAGCTCTGTGTGTGTGTAAATGTAGCTCTGTGTGTGTGTAAATATAGCTCTGTGTGTGTGTAAATGTAGCTCTGTGTGTGTGTAAATGTAGCTGTGTGTGTGTAAATATAGCTCTGTGTGTGTAAATATAGCTGTGTGTGTGTGTAAGTATAGCTGTGTGTGTGTGTATATATATCTGTGTGTGTGTAAATGTAGCTCTGTGTGTGTGTAAATATAGCTGTGTGTGTGTAAATGTAGCTCTGTGTGTGTGTAAATATAGCTGTGTGTGTGTAAATGTAGCTCTGTGTGTGTGTAAATATAGCTGTGTGTGTGTAAATGTAGCTCTGTGTGTGTGTAAATATAGCTGTGTGTGTGTAAATGTAGCTCTGTGTGTGTGTAAATACAGCTGTGTGTGTGTAAATGTAGCTCTGTGTGTGTGTAAATATAGCTGTGTGTGTGTAAATATAGCTCTGTGTGTGTGTTAATGTAGCTCTGTGTGTGTGTAAATATAGCTGTGTGTGTGAAAATGTAGCTGTGTGTCTGTGAAAATGTAGCTGTGTGTGTGTAAATGTAGCTCTGTGTGTGTGTAAATATAGCTCTGTGTGTGTGTAAATGTAGCTCTGTGTGTGTGTTAATGTAGCTGCACATGTGTCAATGTAACTCTGCGTTTGTGTAAACATAGCTGCACGTGTGTCAATGTAACTCTGCGTGTGTGTAAATGTAGCTGTGTGTGTGTAAATATAGCTCTGTGTGTGTGTAAATATAGCTGTGTGTGTGTAAATGTAGCTCTGTGTGTGTGTAAATATAGCTGTGTGTGTGTAAATATAGCTCTGTGTGTGTGTAAATATAGCTGTGTGTGTGTAAACATAACTGCGCATGTGTAAATGTAGCTCTGCATGTGTGTAAATGTATCTGTGTGTAAATATAGCTGTGTGTGTGTAAATGTAGCTCTGTGTGTGTGACAATGTAGCTGTGTGTGTGTGAAAATGTATCTGTGTGTGTGTAAATGTAGCTCTGTGTGTGTGTTAATGTAGCTCTGTGTGTGTGTGAATGTAGCTCTGTGTGTGTGTAAATATAGCTGTGTGTGTGTAAATGTAGCTCTGTGTGTGTGTAAATATAGCTGTGTGTGTGTAAATGTAGCTCTGTGTGTGTGTTAATGTAGCTCTGTGTGTGTGTAAATATACCTCTGTGTGTGTGTAAATATAGCTGTGTGTGTGTTAATGTAGCTCTGTGTGTGTGTAAATATAGCTGTGTGTGTGTAAATGTAGCTCTGCGTGTGTGTAAATATAACTGCGCATGTGTAAATATAGCTCTGTGTGTGTGTAAATATATCTGTGTGTGTGTAAATGTAGCTCTGTGTGTGTAAATGTAGCTCTGTGTGTGTGTAAATGTAGCTGTGTGTGTGTAAATGTAGCTGTGTGTGTGTAAATATAGCTCTGTGTGTGTGTAAACATAACTGCGCATGTGTAAATGTAGCTCTGCGTGTGTGTAAATATAGCTGTGTGTGTGTAAATGTAGCTCTGTGTGTGTGTAAATATAGCTCTGTGTGTGTGTAAATGTAGCTCTGTGTGTGTGTAAATATAGCTGTGTGTGTGTAAATGTAGCTCTGTGTGTGTGTAAATGTAGCTGTGTGTGTGTAACTGTAGCTCTGTGTGTGTGTAAATATAGCTGTGTGTGTGTAAATGTAGCTCTGTGTGTGTGTAAATATAGCTGTGTGTGTGTAAATGTAGCTCTGTGTGTGTGTAAATATAGCTGTGTGTGTGTAAATGTAGCTCTGTGTGTGTGTAAATATAGCTCTGTGTGTGTGTAAATGTAGCTCTGTGTGTGTGTTAATGTAGCTGCACATGTGTCAATGTAACTCTGCGTTTGTGTAAACATAGCTGCACGTGTGTCAATGTAACTCTGCGTGTGTGTAAATGTAGCTGTGTGTGTGTAAATATAGCTCTGTGTGTGTGTAAATATAGCTGTGTGTGTGTAAATGTAGCTCTGTGTGTGTGTAAATATAGCTGTGTGTGTGTAAATATAGCTCTGTGTGTGTGTAAATATAGCTGTGTGTGTGTAAACATAACTGCGCATGTGTAAATGTAGCTCTGCATGTGTGTAAATGTATCTGTGTGTAAATATAGCTGTGTGTGTGTAAATGTAGCTCTGTGTGTGTGACAATGTAGCTGTGTGTGTGTGAAAATGTATCTGTGTGTGTGTAAATGTAGCTCTGTGTGTGTGTTAATGTAGCTCTGTGTGTGTGTAAATGTAGCTCTGTGTGTGTGTAAATATAGCTGTGTGTGTGTAAATGTAGCTCTGTGTGTGTGTAAATATAGCTGTGTGTGTGTAAATATAGCTCTGTGTGTGTGTAAATGTAGCTCTGTGTGTGTGTAAATATAGCTGTGTGTGTGTAAATGTAGCTCTGTGTGTGTGTAAATATATCTGTGTGTGTGTAAATGTAGCTCTGTGTGTGTGTAAATATAGCTGTGTGTGTGTAAATGTAGCTCTGTGTGTGTGTAAATATAGCTGTGTGTGTGTAAATGTAGCTCTGTGTGTGTGTAAATATAGCTGTGTGTGTGTAAATGTAGCTCTGTGTGTGTGTAAATATAGCTGTGTGTGTGTAAATGTAGCTCTGTGTGTGTGTAAATATAGCTCTGTGTGTGTGTAAATGTAGCTCTGTGTGTGTGTAAATATAGCTGTGTGTGTGTAAATGCAGCTCTGTGTGTGTGTAAATATAGCTGTGTGTGTGTAAATGTAGCTCTGTGTGTGTGTAAATATAGCTGTGTGTGTGTAAATGTAGCTCTGTGTGTGTGTACATGTAGCTCTGTGTGTGTGTAAATATAGCTCTGTGTGTGTGTAAATATAGCTGTGTGTGTGTAAATGTAGCTCTGTGTGTGTGTAAATGTAGCTGTGTGTGTGTAAATGTAGCTCTGTGTGTGTGTAAATGTAGCTCTGTGTGTGTGTAAATATAGCTCTGTGTGTGTGTAAATGTAGCTCTGTGTGTGTGTAAATATAGCTGTGTGTGTGTAAATGTAGCTCTGTGTGTGTGTAAATATAGCTGTGTGTGTGTAAATGTAGCTCTGTGTGTGTGTAAATGTAGCTGTGTGTGTGTGTTACTGAACAACATGTCTCCTAACCAAGGGCGTAGCAACAGGGGGAAAAAGGGCACTAAGTATACAGGGCCCAAGGGTTTGAAGGGGCCCACATAAATCTGGGCATTTTTTTTTTTTTTTTTATAAAGAGTATAGGGGCCCTCAGAGCCTGCCTGAGTACAGAGCTCAGAATTTCTAGCTACGCCCCTGCTCCCACCACCAGTGCCCAGTTAATTAGCCAATATTTAAAAATGTAATCAAGTCTGTTTGGGCCTAGAGAAGCTGATAACAGCGCATCTGTGTTGTGAAGGACTTCACAGACAGCCCATACGCACCTACATCATGGATGAAGCGCTCGATCTTGGACTGCATGCCCCAGTACCGGAACTCCACCTTGCACAGCTTGTAGGCACACATGACAGGCATTTTCCCGGGGTTGTTTTCAAACTGCTGGATCCAGTCCTCTGCCAGCGGCCCCCGCTGGGTCTTAACAGACTTGTAGAGACGGGGATCCTCCTCTGCCTTGTACTCGTGAGGTGGGATGGGGTCTTTAACGATGTCGATTGGATCTGTGAAAGGAAGAAGTCATTGTTACCATGGTGAGGATTCTGACGGGTGGACCTACCGTATGCAAGGATGACCCAAAGCAGACAGATAACTGCATTTTGCTGAGACGGGGTTAGGGTTAGGATTTTGATTGGTTAAAATATTCAGTGAACTGACAGACAGTTGCAGTTCCCCTCACTTTAACAGACACAAGCACTTGAGCTCCTTGGAAAGTGAATGAATGAAATTTCCTGCTCAGGGAAATTGTTCATTTCATGTACAATATGTATATCTGACAATTAAGAATGTAATAACTATGTGGTAATGAAATAGTTCAACCCTTTAAATACTAATATGAAATCCTGTAGATTAATCTAGCAATTATACATTTTGGTTAGTGATAGGTTTCCTTGCACCCTCTTAGGGATCTGCTGGGGTGTTTTATAAAGAGCTGATTATTTCAAATATGTATCTGACCTTTGACCTCGGTCTGTTCAGTGCTTGCCGCTACCATTGGCCTCAAAATGACTGCAGAAAGACCCTCGTACCCAGACTCCTCTGTCTCCTCTCTGCCAATGAAAGGTTGAAGACATCCACCTGGTTCCCTGTGTCTGGCATGTAGTATGTTTCAATGTCAATGGAGAACTTCTCCACAAAGGGGCAGGTGTACCTGAAGGAGGAGATAAGAACCAGGGTCAGCACTCAGGTACAAAGTGATGATAAGTTCTTCAGTGCTGTTCCTGCAGTGTCTGCACATTTAACTCCAGTCCTGGAGGGCCACAGTGGCTGCAGTTTTAACTCCAGTCCTGTAGGGGGCAGTGTCTGCAGGTTTAACTCCAGTGTGCGGTAGCCATTATGGGAGCTCACAGTGTAAGGGCATGGGGGCTCACCGTGTGCGGGTGTAAGGGTATGGGGGCTCACCGTGTGCGGGTGTAGGGGTATGGGGGCTCACCGTGTGCGGGTGTAAGGGTATGGGGGCTCACCGTGTGCGGGTGTAGGGGTAGGCGTTCCAGGACTCCTCCTCGACGCGCAGGGCTGCTTTGGGCAGGATGGAGCGGAACCAGCTGGGAATGTGCATGCCGATGTGGTACACCTTGTGTGTGTACTGGCCCGAGCCGCCAGGTCCGTCCGTGTATGGTCGATTCTCCAGGATCTCCACACCACTGCCCTCCCCACAGGTCTCCTCCCGGCTCTTCTTCTGCAGGACAACGCACAGGCGAAAGGCTTACACCTCAGCACATATTTACTTCCAGAGTTTACACACTGATCAGCGGGACAAACAGGCCCAAAGGTTAAGGGTTAAAAAGGACAAAATTCAAGGCCTCCAGCACCCAATATGTCCTTCAGACCGTATTCTTCAGTGATACTTCTTGCCAGCAAACCAGCTTAAATATTGGAAGGTTTAAACAGTCACATAACAGGACACAGAAATCCATTCTTCAGCTCCAATGGGTTAGTGTTTTGCGGCACAGGTATACAGCTACTTAGCTGAATGAGTAATTGGTGGAACTCAGTGGCCCTCTTAGCCTGGAGCTACCCACCACTGCCACTCTTATCCTAACCCTAACCCTAACCCTAACCCTTATCCAGCCCAGTGTACACCACAGTGGCCAACCCCGGGCCTGCAAAGCGGCAGGTGTGCTGGTCTGTGTTACTCTGTGCTTAACTACTCAATCAGCACAGTTACTTACACAGTTATCTCAACTGCTCTGTGTCACCCCAACCCTAACCCTAACCCCAACCCTGCCCAGGTGTCTGAGACACAATCCCAACTCCCAGTGGTTGCTCTACCTGAGCCCCCCCCGCTCTAAAGGCATCTGCACAAGACCTCCTCAGTGGAGGGGAGTGGTTGCCATGGAAACCTGATTTTAATGATTTTTTTGAGCAGCACAGAGAGCTCCCTGCCTACTCCCATCTATTCTAAGGATGGAGTGCCAGGGGCAAAAAGTCTGCATGAGAAGGAGACGCCGCAGGACCAAAGAGCAGCCCAGCATGCCTCTACAATCCCAGCATTCTGCTCTTCATCATCCTCCTCATCCTCCTACCCTGCAGAGCTCCATTTATCACTTCTGTTCAGCTGCCTCCTGAGTAACCTGCCACTGTCTCGCTCTGCAGGGGCCGGGACAGCTGGGGCATGCTGCCGTTTGCTGCGCTTCAACTTTAGATAAGTCACTGATCAGCTACACAGTCCACACTGCTTACTTCAAAGGCATGAACTATCTGCTGATTGAAAGGAAACCACAAAAACCCACAGACACTGTGGCCCTCCAGGACTGGAGTTAGCGCACACAGATAAGCTGCACACAGGTACAGCTCACACAGGTAAGCTGCACACAGGTACAGCTCACACAGGTAAGCTGCAGCATGTCAGAACCTCCCTGCTGCAGGAGATTTTAATCTACCACACAGAGTTGAGCAGAGAAAAAGCAGAAAGAATAACAGGGGATGATAAAGGGAGAGAGGCAAAATAGAGGAGGAGGTATACAGAATGTAGGCGAACATAGATCTGCACAGACATGGCAAGAGTTTGAGGGACACAGGAGAAAAACACAGTCTCTCTGGTCTCCCAGCCTACCCCTCTCTGAGAATGCCCCTCTCACCCTGGGGCAGTGAAATCTCTGTGAATGCCCCTCTCACCCTGGGGCAGTGAAATCTCTGTGAAAGCCCCTCTCACCCTGGGGCAGTGAAATCTCTGTGAATGCCCCTCTCACCCTGGGGCAGTGAAATCTCTGTGAAAGCCCCTCTCACCCTGGGGCAGTGAAATCTCTGTGAATGCCCCTCTCACCCTGGGAAGAAGCAGCAGTGCTGGACATCAGTGGCGCTGAACAGCCATAATGGCAAAATGAGGCTTAATGAGCCCCAAAGGAATGAGTGATGATTGGCTCAACTCAGATATGACTACATATAACACACTGTGACACTGTGAAGATATAATGCAAAGCACAGGTATAACAGACAGCACAGACAGCATGCAGACAGTGCAGACAGAGAGCAGACACAGAGCAGATAGAGTGCAGACAGAGCGGTCCACATCACTTAATTAGTGTGATGACAGGTGCTGTTGCCTTGGGCTGCTGCCCTGTGTCAGACGGCCATCCCACTGAACGATCTATGCCTGGAACGCACAGGATTAAATAAGGAGCAGCATCTCCAGCCTCTTCCTCCTGCTGCTTTACACTCTGGATGCAGGCACAGTACTGTTATACCAGTTTGTAAGGGCACTTCACACTGCTGCTGCTGGGTGAGCAAGGGCACTTCACACTGCTACTGCTGGATGAGTAAGGGCATTTCACACTGCTGCTGCTGGGTGAGCAAGGGCACTTCACACTGCTACTGCTGGATGAGTAAGGGCATTTCACACTGCTGCTGCTGGGTGAGCAAGGGCACTTCACACTGCTACTGCTGGATGAGTAAGGGCATTTCACACTGCTACTGCTGAGTGAGCAAGGGCACTTCACACTGCTACTGCTGGGTGAGTAAGGCCACTTCACACTGCTACTGCTGGGTGAGCAAGGGCACTTCACACTGCTGCTGCTGGGTGAGCAAGGGCACTTCACACTGCTGCTGCTAAGTGAGTAAGGGCATTTCACACAGCTGCAATGGTGAGTAAGGCCACTTCACACTGTTGCTGCTGGGTGAGTAAGGGCATTTCACACTGCTACTGCTGGATGAATAAGGGCACTTCAAATTGCTGTAATGGTGAGTAAGGGCACTTCACACTGCTGCTGCTGGATGAGTAAGGGCATTTCACACTGCTACTGTTGAGTGAGTAAGGCCACTTCACACTGCTACTGTTGAGTGAGTAAGGCCACTTCACACTGCTACTGTTGAGTGAGTAAGGCCACTTCACACTGCTACTGCTGGGTGAGCAAGGCCACTTCACACTGCTACTGCTGGGTGAGCAAGGGCACTTCACACTGCTGCTGCTAAGTGAGTAAAGGCATTTCACACAGCTGCAATGGTGAGTAAGGGCACTTCACACTGTTGCTGCTGGGTGAGTAAGGGCATTTCACACTGCTACTGCTGAGTGAGTAAGGCCACTTCACACCGCTACTGCTGGGTGAGCAAGGGCACTTCACACTGCTGCTGCTAAGTGAGTAAGGTCACTTCACACAGCTGTAATGGTGAGTAAGGGCACTTCACACAGCTGTAATGGTGAGTAAGGGCACTTCACACAGCTGCTGGGTGAGTAAGGAGGGGTGGAGGTGGGGCTGTCTGTGGGGGTTGGGCAGCAGTCAGGTGTCCAGTGGAACGGCACCCCGCAGCTTGTCCAGAGGAGCCCTGGCTGCTCCACACTGATGGTGCGATGATCTGGAGAAGGTGGCAGCAAAACAGCACAGGGGTTGGGGGGTGTTGCCCTGGCAACGCTGATGCATCAGATACTCCTCACATCTCCATCTCTCTATCTCCCTTTTTCTTTTTAAAAACAAATTCAAATTTGCTTTATTGCTGACAAAAAATTCTGTCTTTCCATCTCTCCCTCCCTCATTCTTTCTCTTCTTCCCTCTCTCTTTCCATCTCTCTCCCTCTTTCCCTCTCCTTTCTCTCTCTCTCCATCTCACTCTTTCTCCCTCTTTCTCCCTCCCTTTCTCCTTCCTCTCCCTCTTTCCATCTCCCTCTCTCTCACAGTAAACAGACCATTAATGTGAACACCACGCTCTCACGCTGATGTCATCAGTAACCATGGCAGCTGGAGGGGGCCTTGCGGGCGATCTGGCCTCGCAGTTGTGACGCTGTGTCAGAGGATTTGAGAGGGTGGGGTGGGGGGGGGGGCAGTGCAGAAATGCCCCCCCATTTCGGTCTGATACTGGAGAGTCACTGCTATTGGTCAGTTTCAGCTTTGTCCCTAAGCAGTGACACAGCCATGGCCAGCTCATCTGCCTTTAGGTTTGGAGATTTTGGAGAAACCTCACAGATTACACCACTCCACAAACGGACAAAATGCCCTGGCAAACTAACCCTCACCCTAACCCAGGATTACCAGAACTTTTAAAGCTGCTCACTTTGCTGGGCATGAAGGACCTGTGCACCATTCTGATCATACTGATTTTCGTGAATCGAGCAGCGTGTTATTTTAAAGGTGATCACTGGGACACTCCGCAGCAGGGGGTTTCTGCTCCTGACTATTCAACTACAGCAGTCATTTACATGACCCGACGCTTGAGCTGCCATGCAGGCCCTCATCGTGAACACAGATAAAGACCTGTCCTTGTGCCCCTTTATGTGGAGGTTTACTGCGGTGTTATCCAGAGAGAAGCATCTAAAGCAGCCCAGGGCACTGATCCTGTGCTGGTGCTGGTGTGTGTGACACTGATCCTGTGCTGGTGTGTGTGACACTGATCCTGTGCTGGTGCTAGTGTGTGGAACACTGATCCTGTGCTGGTGCTGGTGTGTGTGACACTGATCCCGTGCTGGTGCTGGTGTGTGTGACACTGATCCCGTGCCGGTGCTGGTGTGTGTGACACTGATCCTGTGCCGGTGCTGGTGTGTGTGACACTGATCCTGTGCCGGTGCTGGTGTGTGTGACACTGATCCTGTGCCGGTGCTGGTGTGTGTGACACTGATCCTGTGCTGGTGCTGGTGTGTGTGACACTGATCCTGTGCCGGTGCTGGTGTGTGTGACACTGATCCTGTGCCGGTGCTGGTGTGTGTGACACTGATCCTGTGCTGGTGCTGGTGTGTGTGACACTGATCCTGTGCTAGTGTGTGGAACACTGATCCTGTGCTGGTGCTGGTGTGTGTGACACTGATCCTGTGCTGGTGCTGGTGTGTGTGACACTGATCCTGTGCTGGTGCTGGTGTGTGTGACACTGATCCTGTGCTGGTGCTGGTGTGTGTGACACTGATCCTGTGCCGGTGCTGGTGTGTGTGACACTGATCCTGTGCTGGTGCTGGTGTGTGTGACACTGATCCTGTGCTGGTGTGTGTGACACTGATCCTGTGCCGGTGCTGGTGTGTGTGACACTGATCCTGTGCTGGTGCTGGTGTGTGTGACACTGATCCTGTGCTGGTGCTGGTGTGTGTGACACTGATCCTGTGCCGGTGCTGGTGTGTGTGACACTGATCCTGTGCTGGTGCTGGTGTGTGTGACACTGATCCTGTGCTGGTGCTGGTGTGTGTGACACTGATCCTGTGCCGGTGCTGGTGTGTGTGACACTGATCCTGTGCTGGTGTGTGTGACACTGATCCTGTGCTGGTGCTGGTGTGTGTGACACTGATCCTGTGCCGGTGCTGGTGTGTGTGACACTGATCCTGTGCTGGTGCGTACAGATAACCTTGTTAATCAAGGGTAATCACTGATCCAGGAGAGATTATTGCAAAAAAAAAACCCAGTTGACTGATGGGGTGGAGCCTCCAAAATGATATCAGTGACTAGATGATTTCAACCAATCACTACCCTGTGGATCAAATAACTCTGTGAGTGCAGCTCCACTCTTTGGTGGGGTTCAGTTAGCCTCACTCTCCCATCAGAAGCAGCAGTCAGAAGAGATTGAGACTTCCTGATAACACATGACCCGGTGAGAGGATCCTGGGTCGAGCAGCATTTTATCTTCCATTTTAAAGGTGACACGGAGTGAGGAAGTGAGCACTCAGCCACAGGAAGTGAGCATCCAGCAGCAGGAAGTGAGCATCCAGCCACAGGAAGCGAGCATCCAATAGCAGGAAGTGAGCATCCAGCCACAAGAAGCGCGCATCCAGCAGCAGGAAGTTTGGACCCAGAAGAAGGAAGATAGCCCGTCTTGATTCTATCACCATACCCCTGATCTGGTCAGCAGGTGCAAAATGTGCTTGGCACTGAACAGGCCTGGGTCAAACACAATCGGTGTTTGGCGATGTTTCTGTGAAAGCTGGCTGCAGGAATTATATGGTTCACTAATGTATTTCTGGGTGGACATCTATTCTGGCATCCACCCCATCCACATCCAATGGGATTATGATGACCTGGCCCACCTCCAAACCAACCCACTAGTCAGGCAGTTGACTGAACCAGGACCAACAAAGACAAAGACAACATCAGAAATAATCCTGACAACATCAAACACTCAAACACTGGCCGTTCTAACATCAAACACTGGCTCTTCTCCAAAAAAAAAGATTCACCGGTGACTTAATCTCCTGTAATCTGCTTGCTTTTAGCATTGTGTTCTGAGAAACAAGCTTTATTACAGGAGAAATATTGTAGAAAATAATCTGCCATAAGCCAAGTCATCAAAAACAGCAATCAAGAGGAGGGGGCTGAAAGCAGCACACTCAGCAGCAGGGGGAGAGACAGCAGTCCAGTGGGGAGGGCTGGATATGGAAGGGTAAACTGTATATCTGTGTGTTAACCCAGGATGAGATGGATTCTGATTTTCCCTGATGAAGTATGTGGCTCAGATGTCGAGCACCTGGGCGTACCAGGAGCAGACACACATACAGCTTCTGCTCTCTGACAGCCAATAGCCGTTACATCACAAAACCAGCAGCCCACCAGAGACTGGGTCAGCCAAAAGCGGCATTTCCTGATTAGTCAGTGAGATATCAGGAGAAGCAGTTTAATCTGTGTGCTGAGGGCTGCAGAGGACAGAATCCCCCTGGGACAGGAGGCCTGAGGGCCTGACCGACACAACTGGCCCTCTGAACAGAAGCATCTGAGTAAATTAGTTTAATTACGCAGCAGGGCCCCAAGAGAGCACACTGAGCAGCTGGGAGACGCTACGATACTATCACACCAATAACTTGCTATAAATTTCCCTGCCAGTCACTGACCTGTTCCAACCATTCACAGGGTTTTTCTATTTACAACTCAGTGGTTCCAACCAACGTACATCATGGAGTTCCTGCAAGTGTAAGTTAGCTCCGCCCACTGCTGATGTCATGAATTCCCTCTCCCACTGTCTGCATTCCAGACCAAGGGCAGCAAGCCTGCAGGTATCTGCTCCAGCCCTGTGCTACACCACCCCACTTCACTAATTACTGCACCACTTTGGTCCAGGAGGTGTGGTAATCACTGACATCAGATGGTGTAGGCCTCAGGACCTGAATAACCAACTGACTGAGAAAGCAAGCTGGGAACTTTGTATCTCACCTGGATCATGTAGAGCTTGGTGATGTGTATCTCACCTGGATCATGAACAGCTGGGCGATGTGTATCTCACTTGGATCATGTAGAGCTGTTCCATGTGTATCTCACCTGGATCATGTAGAGCTTTGCCGTGTATATCTCACCTGGATCATGTAGAGCTGTTCCATGTGTATCTCACCTGGATCATGTAGAGCTTGGTGATGCGTATCTCACCTGGATCTGGTAGAGCTGGGCGATGCGTATCTCACCTGGATCATGTAGAGCTCGGTGATGTGTATCTCACCTGGCTCATGTAGAGCTGGGCGATGCGTATCTCACCTGGATCATGTAGAGCTCGGTGATGTGTATCTCACCTGGCTCATGTAGAGCTGGGCGATGCGTATCTCACCTGGATCATGTAGAGCTGGGCGATGCGTATCTCACCTGGATCATGTAGAGCTGGGCGATGCGTATCTCACCTGGATCATGTAGAGCTGGGCGATGCGTATCTCACCTGGATCATGTAGAGCTGGGCGATGCGGTACTCCTCCACACTCATGGGCATGGGGATCCTGTACTCTTTAATCAGCATGGTGAGTGGGTTCCACCGTGGGGCAGGGGGAGGGGGCAGCTCCTAGCTTTGCTTTGTCACAACACCGCTGGCAAACTCATTGAGGACATCTGTAGAAGAGGAAAAACAGTGAGTGAGAAAATGGCAGTGATTTTCAGATGGTCTAGAAGACACCGGAGCAGTGCCTTAACAGGCTGCAGACTGCGGGGCCCATGGTGTTTGTGTGTGTCAGAAAGACAGAGAGAGAGATGTCTAATTCGCTGATATATGAGGAATGAGGTCACACTCCTGTGACCTTTGACCCCCAGGAACACCAGAAACCCAGCTGTAAGAGCCTGAAATTCAGCCAATCAGAGCAGAGAAAGGAGGCGGATGGGGTGGCAGCATTGATCCTGGCATTTCTGGGCGCTTTCTGGGTGCTTTGTGCTGCTGGCTCCGCACAGCCTGCGCCAGGGGATCACAGGGCTATAAGCAGCACAGGAGCCCAAAATAACCCCGCACTGGGGAAAGACTCTGAGTAAAAGTGGGCTAGAGTGCAGAGGAGGAGGCCAGGGAGGACAGGGCAGCGGGGGGTGGAGTGGAGGTGGGGGCGGGGGCATTCCACTCACACTCCACCCCAATCAATCAATCAATCAATCAACAGCCAGCACAGGGTCAATCAGCAGTGCTTAATACAGTTGGAGACGGTGGGTGGATTTCCTTCTGTAAAAGAGCTAATGAGAGCAAAGGAAAGTTCACAGCTCCCATTGAAGGAGTTTTCTACTGCTTTTTGAAAATTTGATTCCAAACTCGCCCACTGTGTTGCTGACTGGCCCCAGAGAGAGCTGATACAGTGTTAGCACAGTTAGCGGACTAATCCCCCAAGCATGGAACTGCTCCCCGAACAAAATCCAACACTATCTGTAGAACAGTATTGTGCCTTTGTCAACTTCATCACGTCAAAGCTCACAGTTTTTTTATTTTAATTTTATTTAAAAGTTTCATTTTGTTGTTAGTCTTGTTTTCCTGCAGGAAATACATCATAAGCATGGAGCTGATGAAAGGGATTAAGGGAAGGCTGTTGGTGATGCAGAACAGGAGGTGTTACCAGGGCAGGCCCTGAGGCTCACACACTGAGCAGCAGAGTGAGGGTCCCTGAGGCTCACATACTGAGCAGCAGAGTGAGGGTCCCTGAGGCTCACACACTGATGAGCAGCAGAGTGAGGGTCCCTGAGGCTCACATACTGAGAGGCAGAGTGAGGGTCCCTGAGGCTCACATACTGAGCAGAAGAGTGAGGGTCCCTGAGGCTCACACACTGAGGAGCAGAGTGAGGGTCCCTGAGGCTCACATACTGAGCAGCAGAGTGAGGGTCCCTGAGGCTCACATACTGAGCAGCAGAGTGAGGGTCCCTGAGGCTCACATACTGAGCAGCAGAGTGAGGGTCCCTGAGGCTCACACACTGAGGAGCAGAGTGAGGGTCCCTGAGGCTCACACACTGAGGAGCAGAGTGAGGGTCCCTGAGGCTCACACACTGAGGAGCAGAGTGAGGGTCCCTGAGGCTCACACACTGAGGAGCAGAGTGAGGGTCCCTGAGGCTCACACACTGAGGAGCAGAGTGAGGGTCCCTGAGGCTCACACACTGAGCAGCAGAGTGAGGGTCCCTGAGGCTCACACACTGAGCAGCAGAGTGAGGGTCCCTCAGGCTCACACACTGATGAGCAGCAGAGTGAGGGTCCCTGAGGCTCACATACTGAGAGGCAGAGTGAGGGTCCCTGAGGCTCACATACTGAGCAGCAGAGTGAGGGTCCCTCAGGCTCACACACTGAGCAGCAGAGTGAGGGTCCCTCAGGCTCACATACTGAGCAGCAGAGTGAGGGTCCCTGAGGCTCACACACTGAACGGCAGAGTGAGGGTCCCTGAGGCTCACATACTGAGGAGCAGAGTGAGGGTCCCTGAGGCTCACATACTGAGCAGCAGAGTGAGGGTCCCTGAGGCTCACACACTGAGGAGCAGAGTGAGGGTCCCTGAGCTTCACACACTGAGGAGCAGAGTGAGGGTCCCTGAGGCTCACATACTGAGGAGCAGAGTGAGGGTCCCTGAGGCTCACATACTGAGAGGCAGAGTGAGGGTCCCTGAGCTTCACACACTGAACGGCAGAGTGAGGGTCCCTGAGGCTCACATACTGAGAGGCAGAGTGAGGGTCCCTGAGGCTCACATACTGAGGAGCAGAGTGAGGGTCCCTGAGGCTCACACACTGATGAGCAGCAGAGTGAGGGTCCCTGAGGCGCACATACTGAGGAGCAGAGTGAGGGTCCCTGAGGCTCACATACTGAGCAGCAGAGTGAGGGTCCCTGAGGCTCACACACTGAACGGCAGAGTGAGGGTCCCTGAGGCTCACATACTGAGGAGCAGAGTGAGGGTCCCTGAGGCTCACACACTGATGAGCAGCAGAGTGAGGGTCCCTGAGGCTCACATACTGAGCAGCAGAGTGAGGGTCCCTGAGGCTCACATACTGAGCAGCAGAGTGAGGGTCCCTGAGGCTCACACACTGAGCAGCAGAGTGAGGGTCCCTGAGGCTCACATACTGAGGAGCAGAGTGAGGGTCCCTCAGGCTCACACACTGAGCAGCAGAGGGAGGGTCCCTGAGGCTCACACACTGATGAGCAGCAGAGTGAGGGTCCCTGAGGCTCACACACTGAGGAGCAGCAGTGAGGGTCCCTGAGGCTCACATACTGAGCAGCAGAGTGAGGGTCCCTGAGGCTCACATACTGAGAAGCAGAGTGAGGGTCCCTGAGGCTCACATACTGAGGAGCAGAGTGAGGGTCCCTGAGGCTCACATACTGAGCAGCAGAGTGAGGGTCCCTGAGGCTCACATACTGAGCAGCAGAGTGAGGGTCCCTGAGGCTCACATACTGAGCAGCAGAGTGAGGGTCCCTGAGGCTCACATACTGAGAAGCAGAGTGAGGGTCCCTGAGGCTTAAGCACTGAGGAGCAGAGTGAGGGTCCCTGAGGCTCACATACTGAGCAGCAGAGTGAGGGTCCCTGAGGCTCACACACTGATGAGCAGCAGAGTGAGGGTCCCTGAGGCTCACATACTGAGCAGCAGAGTGAGGGTCCCTGAGGCTCACATACTGAGAAGCAGAGTGAGGGTCCCTGAGGCTCACATACTGAGAAGCAGAGTGAGGGTCCCTGAGGCTCACATACTGAGAAGCAGAGTGAGGGTCCCTGAGGCTTAAGCACTGAGCAGCAGAGTGAGGCTACATGATGGGTGGACCTACAATAGACTGTCAATCACTGACTCTGAGCCAATGAAAGACTGTGCTCTCCACATTGCACTGGAACTCTGCCCTCACTGGCCAGGAGGGACTAGGGGTGGAATGAAACTGGACAGACAATTATTTTTTTTTAATGTAGATTTTTCAGCCTTTTTCAGTCCTACAGCCTGTAAAATTACCCAGCATTCCTCTGTCCTCAGAGCCCTCTCCCTGCACCTCAGTCCTACAGCCTGTAAAATTACCCAGCATTCCTCTGTCCTCAGAGCCCTCTCTCTGCACCTCAATCCTACAGCCTCTAAAATTACCCAGCATTCCTCTGTCCTCAGAGCCCTCTCCCTGCATCTATTCTCAGGGAGGCTCGGGGGGGGGGGGGGGGGGGGGGTATTTGTATGAGTCTGTGGGATGAGGGCTTCATATATTTTAAGTAGACAGCCCCATGAGGACAGCAAAGGGTCACGAAGCACTGATGGTGGCCATGCACTGAGAATGAGGAATCCCCCTTTAGAGGGGAGGGTTTATCGCTTTGCAGACACACACACACCAGCAAGTTAGGAACAGCTGTGATTGGTCCAACATCACTCCAGAATGTTGTGATTGGTCCACCTTTACTGCAGATGGGTGTGACAGCTAATCTCAGCCCTGGTCCTGGAGGGTCATAGGGTATTCTGCTTTTGTTCTCGGCCATTTCAAACAGGAGAACCCAGAGCAACCCAACATTGTACACAGTAACACTGTGTACACCAACACTGTGTAGACTACCACTGTGTAAAATAATATTGTGTACATTAACACTGTGTATTACAGCACTATGCATGACAGCATGGGCACTGGTTCCACATGGATAGAGCTTTTGGCTGAAAGGCTAATATGCCTATAGAGGCCAACATGTTCTGTCTAACTTTGATGTTTTGCAAATGCAAGACAGATTTTCTGGGAGTAGGAATCTTTACTCTCATGAAAATGACCTGCTGCATTGGCTCTACAATGCACTGTAGCATGTGCTGTGCTGAGAGAGGAGAAAACCCTCACAGACAAGCTGGCCAGTAAGCTTGACCCAGAAAAGACACACCCTATAAATAGCATGGACACAATAATCCAGAGCCACGTAAGCAGGACCTTTGCCGTTGTCTATTCTGAGAATACACTTCATGTGTTTAGAGAATAGAATTCCCTGCTACATCATGTGCAGTGAGGAGAACCAACACTCCAAGAAGCTTAAAAAAGTCAGTTCCTAGAAACTGATTAATATACATAGTGTGTGGTTGGACTGGTGACCAGAGCTTTCACATTGATTCTGATGTCTGCACTTGCATTATCTTTCCCTTCCCATGGTGGGTTTGCTCTTAGATCCATGAAATAAAAGGTGTTTTTAGTGAAGAGGTCCTACCAGAGGTTCTCCCAGCACCATGCCAAAATGCTCAAGTCCCAACATGATGCTAAACATGTTGTAGACTGAATTCTTTTTAACCCCCAAAAACAAATTTTCAAGAAATAGTTTTATTCATTGTAGAAAAGGATCTACGTCTCTTTGTGTTTGACGTCTCACAAAAAACCAACAATGTTCAAAACAAAGCTCTGTGGTCAGGCATGGGGAGTAATCTCCAATCTCCACTAAGCATCTTATGGGGTGAAGTGCTGATCTCTCCAGGGTAAGCATCAGAGCCTAGAGTTTGACCCCATCTGTGCTACAGAATCACAGAGTCCCCGTTACCTTAGACCCAGCATACGCTACAGAACCATAGTGTCCCCGTTACCTTAGACCCAGCATACGCTACAGAACCACAGTGTCCCCGTTACCTTAGACCCAGCATACGCTACAGAACCACAGAGTCCCCGTTACCTTAGACCCAGCATACGCTACAGAACCATAGTGTCCCCGTTACCTTAGACCCAGCATACGCTACAGAACCACAGAGTCCCCGTTACCTTAGACCCAGCATACGCTACAGAACCACAGTGTCCCCGTTACCTTAGACCCAGCATACGCTACAGAACCATAGTGTCCCCGTTACCTTAGACCCAGCATACGCTACAGAACCACAGTGTCCCCGTTACCTTAGACCCAGCATACGCTACAGAACCACAGTGTCCCCGTTACCTTAGACCCAGCATACGCTACAGAACCACAGAGTCCCTGTTACCTTAGACCCAGCATACGCTACAGAACCACAGTGTCCCCGTTACCTTAGACCCAGCTTACGCTACAGAACCACAGAGTCCCCGTTACCTTAGACCCAGCATACGCTACAGAACCACAGAGTCCCTGTTACCTTAGACCCAGCATACGCTACAGAACCACAGTGTCCCTGTTACCTTAGAGCCAGCATACGCTACAGAACCATAGTGTCCCCGTTACCTTGTACCCAGCATACGCTACAGAACCACAGAGTCCCCGTTACCTTGTACCCAGCATACGCTACAGAACCACAGTGTCCCCGTTACCTTAGACCCAGCATACGCTACAGAACCACAGAGTCCCCGTTACCTTGTACCCAGCATACGCTACAGAATCACAGAGTCCCCGTTACCTTAGACCCAGCATACGCTACAGAACCACAGAGTCCCCGTTACCTTGTACCCAGCATACGCTACAGAACCACAGTGTCCCTGTTACCTTAGAGCCAGCATACGCTACAGAACCATAGTGTCCCCGTTACCTTAGACCCAGCATACGCTACAGAACCACAGTGTCCCCGTTACCTTAGACCCAGCATATGCTACAGAACCACAGAGTCCCCGTTACCTTGTACCCAGCATACGCTACAGAACCACAGTGTCCCGGTTACCTTAGACCCAGCATACGCTACAGAACCACAGTGTCCCCGTTACCTTAGACCCAGCATACGCTACAGAACCACAGTGTCCCCGTTACCTTAGACCCAGCATACGCTACAGAACCACAGAGTCCCCGTTACCTTGTACCCAGCATACGCTACAGAACCACAGTGTCCCGGTTACCTTAGACCCAGCATACGCTACAGAACCACAGTTTCCCTGTACCTTGTACCCAGCATACGCTACAGAACCACAGTGTCCCAGTTACCTTAGACCCAGCATACGCTACAGAACCACAGTGTCCCCGTTACCTTAGACCCAGCATACGCTACAGAACCACAGAGTCCCCGTTACCTTGTACCCAGCATACGCTACAGAACCACAGTGTCCCCGTTACCTTAGACCCAGCATACGCTACAGAACCACAGTGTCCCCGTTACCTTAGACCCAGCATACGCTACAGAACCACAGTGTCCCCGTTACCTTAGACCCAGCATACGCTACAGAACCACAGTGTCCCCGTTACCTTAGACCCAGCATACGCTACAGAACCACAGTGTCCCCGTTACCTTAGACCCAGCATACGCTACAGAACCACAGAGTCCCCGTTACCTTGTACCCAGCATACGCTACAGAACCACAGTGTCCCGGTTACCTTAGACCCAGCATACGCTACAGAACCACAGTGTCCCCGTTACCTTAGACCCAGCATACGCTACAGAACCACAGTGTCCCCGTTACCTTAGACCCAGCATACGCTACAGAACCACAGAGTCCCCGTTACCTTGTACCCAGCATACGCTACAGAACCACAGTGTCCCGGTTACCTTAGACCCAGCATACGCTACAGAACCACAGTTTCCCTGTACCTTAGACCCAGCATACGCTACAGAACCACAGTGTCCCCGTTACCTTAGACCCAGCATACGCTACAGAACCACAGAGTCCCCGTTACCTTGTACCCAGCCTGTACAAAGAACCTCACCCTCCCATAACACCCAATCCCTCTCATTTCCACCTGTGTGTGCCCCTGTGCCCCAGCAGTGATAATGCAGCAGACTGTACCCCAGCAGTGATAATGCACCAGACTGTACCCCAGCAGTGATAATGCAGCAGACTGTACCCCAGCAGTGATAATGCAGCAGACTGTACCCCAGCAGTGATAATGCAGCAGACTGTACCCCAGCAGTGATAATGCACCAGACTGTACCCCAGCAGTGATAATGCACCAGACTGTACCCCAGCAGTGATAATGCACCAGACTGTACCCCAGCAGTGATAATGCAGCAGACTGTACCCCAGCAGTGATAATGCACCAGACTGTACCCCAGTGGTGTGGTTTAAGAGTCAGGGAGCTGGGACTGGGGCTCAGAGGATTCATTCTAGCATTATATCCGCATCCGAGGTACTTAACCTGAGTTAAGCTGTATAAGCAAAATGCACATGAAAGACTACTCAATGCCTAAGAATGCAGAAAAGGATCCTAACTCAGGAATATTGAGATTTTGAGGACAGTGGGAGCAGGAGATCTGCCTGGCACCACCCCAGCCACAGGAGAAAGGGGGGGGGGGGACTCACTAAGTCCTCATGCAGCATAGGCACCTGAGGTAGGGCAGATTAGAGCTCACACATGACCCCACACCTGGGTCAAACATTCTCCTGTGATTAATTTCACCCTTCAGATGGCGGCTCTTTACTGACTACTTCAGGAAATGTCTGTTATTCATCAATATTCAGGCCACAACACTTCTTCCATGTCACAGTACATATCAGGTTAGTCGATTACTTCACTGAAAGATTATAATAGATCTACATGAGTGTTTTCATATCTTACAATAAAATACATTGTAAACCTTTCATTTGAAATTTGTCACATTAGTTCAATTTGTAATCCACAGGGAAATTACTGGTGTCAAAATGTTTGAAGTCATTTAAATAGAGTATATCTTTCTGTGTCACTAGCTTTAAACCTTGAAGATCACGCAAGACTCTGGTAACAGCAACGGCAGTAAAAACCAGGCTGGGAGAGTGGTTACAGCTCTGTGTTTATCCTGCTGCCTCTCCTGGCCATGCCAAAGGCAAACCAAAACCAAACCCATCCCTGTCCCCAAACAAAATGCAAAACACACACCCTGCACCCACTCCCCCACAGCAGATCGGACCCTTCCCTGATGTTTAGACACCTGCTCATGGCCCTGAGAAAGTGTGCTTGGCATTTAAACATCCTTCATTCCTCTCTCAAAGATACAGTGCAACCAGCCAATACCTGACCATAAGTGACAAATACCCAGTATATCTGGGTAAAGTGCAACTACGAGCCCCATACAACAGCGTCAGAAATTATTCAGCTTAACACTCAACAAACAGACCTTGTGCAGCCTCTGAAGGTGTGCATGAATGTGTATGACTTATTCACTATCTTCTCAGCAATGACTACATAATCTGCATTATCTGTATACCTGTGTTTGGGGGGGGGGGGGTTATGAAATTTCTTGTTATGATTATACTAGCCAAAATTGGGCTGAAAAATTGATTATCCTAGCCAAATTTCAGACATAGTATCACACTGAAAAACAGGCAGACAGCCACACCAAGGCAAAAAATAGCACGATGATAAACCAAGCATTGATCTCTCTCTGCAGTATCTCCATCATGAGAACCCTTACATAAAACCAGCACCCTGACCCTCAGCCATCACCTAAAGAACATACATTTATGTTTAGGCATTCAGTACGCACTCTTATACAAACACAAACATACACCATGAGGTCACATTCTCTCTGCCCCATCACCACTCTTCACACCTCTGAACTTTACAGCTGTGCCAACCATCAGACCTTACAGAAACACCACTATAGAACCTACTGACACAAGAGAGATGGACAGAGAGAGAGAGAGAGAGAGAGAGAGAGAGAGGGAGAAAGAGGGAGAAAGAAATGGAAAGAGAGAGGGGGGAGGAAAGGAGAGAGGGTAAGGTCACCAGGGCACCTACCCTCATAAAGTACAGTATATCACACAGTGGACAGGAGGAAGAGCCTGAGGAAGGCCAGTTAGCTGAAACATGTTCGCATGAGGTTACAATCCTGAGCTTGGATACTCCACCGCCCTCCAAAGTTAGCATATGCTACTGCCTCCTAAGCTGACATTCACCATAGCAGGCAAGCCCAACCAGCTCATCACAGAGTTGCTGTAATTACCGCGTGTCTGGCACATTTCTGCAAAAGCCGTTCAACATTAATGCAGTCCAGATCGCCCCATCTGACGGCGAGCCCCTCTCACTCTAAAACAGAGGTGAGCTCCTCTCACCCTAAAACAGAGGTGCACTCCTCTCACTCTAAAACAGAGCTGCCCTCCTCTCACCCTAAAACAGAGGTGTGCTCCTCTCACCCTAAAACAGAGGTGCACTCCTCTCACTCTAAAACAGAGGTGTGCTCCTCTCACCCTAAAACAGAGGTGAGCTCCTCTCACCGTAAAACAGAGGTGCGCTCCTCTCACCCTAAAACAGAGGTGAGCTCCTCTCACCCTAAAACAGAGGTGAGCTCCTCTCACTTGAAAACAGAGGTGCGCTCCTCTCACCCTAAAACAGAGGTGTGCTCCTCTCATCCTAAAACAGAGGGGATTTTTCTGCTGTCCCTGCGGTCACATTTTCAGCTAGGGGAAGTGAGGGAGACAGACAAAGAGGTGTGCTCCGGAAAACGATGGGGACATTGGGGGGGGTCACTGATTTTTCTCTTGCCCTTTTCCCCACTCTGTCCCCCCAGAATTTTTCTCTGTTTGTTCCTAATTTCCTCTCCTTCACCTTGCTCTTCAACCTATGAAGCCAGGTTGCCATGGAGATAGGAGAGGCTAGGCCATGACTGACTGGTGGTGGGGGCAGGGAGGGTAGCTGAGAGCAGCCGAGCAGCAAACCGACCCACCACAATCTCTCCCTCCTCCACAGGGCTAGCAGCACCTATTGGACACTCTTTACAAGGCCTCCAGAAAAGACTGAAAGGGGCTCACTCAGGCATCATTGGGAGGTTTCCATCTGCCAGTGTTCATACTGCTAATGCTGTAACTTTGCTTTGTTTGCTAATAAATCAGTCTTTTATTGTTGAATATCTATTTTTGCTTGTTTTATGTTGTGATTTGCCAGGGGTGGACCATAACAGTGATTTACCCTTCTGCAGCTACAAGTTATTTACCCAACCCAGCTGCAGCTACAGGTGTAGGTATGCTAAAGACCCAGCTGCAGCTACAGGTGTAGGTATGCTAAAGACCCAGCTGTAGCTACAGGTGTAGGTATGCTAAAGACCCAGCTGCAGCTACAGGTGTAGGTATGCTAAAGACCCAGCTGTAGCTACAGGTGTAGGTATGCTAAAGACCCAGCTGCAGCTACAGGTGTAGGTATGCTAAAGACCCAGCTGTAGCTACAGGTGTAGGTATGCTAAAGACCCAGCTGCAGCTACAGCTACAGGAACAAAGTAAATGCATAGAGCGCTCACCTGGAGGCTTCAGCAACACCAGCAGCATGTATGAACATCACAAACCTGCACAAAGCCCGCCCTGTGAGCGTCAGACTGCGCCAGCACAAAGCCCGCCCTGTGAGCGTCAGACTGCGCTGCCCCGCCCTGTGAGCATCAGACTGCGCTGCCCCGCCCTGTGAGCGTCAGACTGCGCTGCCACAAAGCCCTGCCCTGTGAGCATCAGACTGCGCCCCACCCTGTGAGCGTCAGACTGCGCCCCGTCCTGTGAGCGTCAGACTGCGCCCCACCCTGTGAGCGTCAGCTCCCCATACCCAGGCATGCAAGCCACAGCAACACACATTGATCCAAACACACTCATCAAACCACTGAGCAAAACCAGGAGCAGGGAAAGCCTGCCTCTGTGCCTGGATTTCCATCACACAGAGAAGTGTTCAAAAGTTTAACCAGCAAATACTGCCTGCAGCTGGAGGAGCACGTGGCGAGCCATCTGCTGATTGTCTTTTTTTGCTTGGATAGTGGCAGCAGTTTCATACCCACTGATTCCAGAAAAACGTTTCATTTTCTTTGGCCATAGAAGGCTGTTTCTCACCGATGCTTTGGTTTAAGGGTTTCCCAAACACACATCTCCCAAGCTTGTGTTTAGAGTTTAATTTCCAATGAACAAGTCTGCCAGTGACAGATAAACTCACTTTTAACGACTCAATTTGATAACCTCTTTCAGAAATAATTAATCAAAAAATAAATCTTTAAATTAGATAAAGCTACGTGGTCCAGATAATTACCTATTTAATCATTCCACCCTTAAGGAGACATTTTTGAGCTTTAGTCTTCCCATATTAGTTCATTTTATATATTCATATGTATATATATGTATATATATATACTCACTCAGCACTGCCACCAGCCAGGCCCAGAGGGACAGCGGCACCCAGTTTCTGAAAGAGAGAATAACAGCACATCACAAACAGAGCCAAGGAGCAAAGACCCCTCCAAAAACACAACATATATGTCACAGCTGTGATGACAATCAACACCCAAGTGTTTCTCATGAGACTACCTGTCTGCACTAGAACAGGGGCTGCCCTTTGATTGGTTGTTCCACATGAAGTGTGTTGGACAGTGTCCCACACATATCTGTGGGGTTACAAGACTTACACTGTAACCTCTGAGCTACAAGCCGAGCTCCATAACCATTATACTACACTGTAACCTCTGAGCTACAAGCCCAGCTCCCTAACCATTACACTACACTGTAACCTCTGAGCTACAAGCCCAGCTCCCTAACCATTATACTACACTGTACCCTCTGAGCTACAAGCCCAGCTCCCTAACCATTATACTACACTGTAACCTCTGAGCTACAAGCCCAGCTCCCTAACCATTATACTACACTGTACCCTCTGAGCTACAAGCCCAGCTCCCTAAACATTATACTACACTGTACCCTCTGAGCTACAAGCCCAGCTCCCTAACCATTACACAACACTGTAACCTCTGAGCTACAAGCCCAGCTCCCTAACCATTACACTACACTGTAACCTCTGAGCTACAAGCCCAGCTCCCTAACCATTACACTACACTGTAACCTCTGAGCTACAAGCCCAGCTCCCTAACCATTACACTACACTGTAACCTCTGAGCTACAAGCCCAGCTCCCTAACCGTTACACTACACTGTAACCTCTGAGCTACAAGCCCAGCTCCCTAACCGTTACACTACACTGTAACCTCTGAGCTACAAGCCCAGCTCCCTAACCATTACACTACACTGTAACCTCTGAGCTACAAGCCCAGCTCCCTAACCATTATACTACACTGTAACCTCTGAGCTACAAGCCCAGCTCCCTAACCATTACACTACACTGTAACCTTTGAGCTACAAGCCCAGCTCCCTAACCATTACACTACACTGTAACCTCTGAGCTACAAGCCCAGCTCCCTAACCATTACACTACACTGTAACCTCTGAGCTACAAGCCCAGCTCCCTAACCATTACACTACACTGTAACCTCTGAGCTACAAGCCCAGCTCCCTAACCATTACACTACACTGTAACCTCTGAGCTACAAGCCCAGCTCCCTCTGCACATGAAAAACTGGTCAACAGCTGCAGTTAGAAAGTCCCATCAAGTGGACAGATGGAAATTATGATGTCATAATATGATGTCATAAGCGGTTCTCCCTCTTTCACATTGACCCATTCCTGCCCATCTCCCTCTCCCTGTCGCTCTCTCCCTCCCTGCTGTCTCTCTCTCCCTCTCCGTCTTTCTCTCTCCTCCCCTTGTTAGCATGAAGAGAGAACATTTTCTGCTAAAGCACTGAGGGCCTGATTTACTAAAGCATTTAGTATGTGCAAGACTCAGAGAGCATTTGATTGGTTGAGGTAGTTTGCCTGCTGCAATCACAAATCATGTCACTGAAATAGCACATGCAAAAATTTTAGCATGTGCTAAGGCTTTGATTCTGTACCTAGAAACTGTTTCCAGCTTCACTACGCAATGACTGCACCCCATGACCCCCAGGGTGGGGGGCAGAGCCCCTTCCTCACTGCAACCCTGTGTTTGCCATATGGAGCAGAAAGGGTCACCAAATGTGACATAATCTAGTTTTCACCACACTTGCCTTAAATCTGCTATATATTCTGGCCAAACATAATATCAAACAAAGATCTCCTGGAGCTTACAAGGTCCAAGTGCATAATGGAAGAGAATAAGCAGAGGGGTTCAGCTGGCTGGGGCTTAACCCTAACCCAACATTCCCAAAGCTGCTCTATGGTGGACCTAGAGGCCGACCCAAAAGGGTTAGGGTTAGGGTTAGGGTTAGATAACCCTAACCCAACATTACCAAAGCTGCTGTATGGTGGACCTAGAGGCCGACCCAAAAGGGTTAGGGTTAGGGTTAGGGTTAGATAACCCTAACCCAACATTACCAAAGCTGCTGTATGGTGGACCTCAAGGCCAACCCAAGAGAACATGGCATAGGACATTTGAAAGTGAGCTGAAAAAGATGGGACAGACTTGGGGCGAAGCAGAGTCAATAACCAAAGACCATGCTGAGAGGAGAAAGCTTGTGTGGACCTTATGTTCTGACCAGAAAAATGAGGATAAGTAAGTGAGTACATTCATTTATCAGACACTCTTATCCAGAGTGCCTTGTCCTTCTCATATTTCAATGAAATGTGAAATAATGACCAAACTTCATATTCCTGAGGTCTTGTCGGGGACATGAGGATTTTTCATGATGCTGATAATGTCAGACTTCAGAGGGGGGCACTGATGCTCGGCATCTTCTGAGACACACCAGCGTCTCTCCGACCCCCTCTGCTTCACCTGAGACTGAGGAGGGGTGTGCAAAAAAAGCAACCCCAGAGTCAGTGACATCCCCTCTCCATCTCCAAATGCGCCCCAGCATACTTCCCGAATCTGAGGCTCAGAGAGCAGGCCTGAGAGAGGGCCCGGCCGATCAGAAATGAGAATTAAATAAAGCGTCGAGGAGGTGGGTAGGTTATTTATAGCATGGCAGCTCTGACGGTCTGCATGCGGTAAATTACAATGATAAATCAACCAACCAGCAGGTTTGAGCTCAAGCACGGCCAGTCACAGGGCAGTTCTGCTCATGTGCTGACCAGGGGCAAACTGGGGCTAAGGGAGGAAGCTCGGGCAGCATGGGCACAGATCCTACAGAAACACCAGATGCTCCACTCTTTACTCCCACAATTTAGAGCTCTGCCTCATTGATTTGCTACATATTCCAAACATCCATCTAGGCATGGCCAGTTGCAGAACTGGTGCTGTGTAGTGCTGAAGCAGCAGGGCTGTAGGGCAATGGGAGGGCCTGTAGTTAAGGAGCAGGCAGGTCGTGTCTGTGAAAAAGGCCCAACCCTTCCCACTGACATCCCAGCTCACCTTAAGGCTGCAGGGGACACCATCTCTCTGTAATAAACAATATGAATATTAATAATAAGAAGTAGTGGTAAGTAGTAGGTGTTGTAGTAGAGGTAGCATTAGCAGTAGCATCAGCATGACGACCTTCCTCACAGTTCTCAAAGCTTCTGTCATGCACATAAAGCAGTCTGCAGGCACCTACCCCACCCTCCGCCTGCCCAGAGCTCACAGGACCACTGGCTGACAAACGCAATCAGCACAGACGTCAGTCTTTGCTGCAGCCTCCAGGCTGGGGCAGTATGTTTACACTGGAGAGGGCTGGATGAACACCGTGCTAACACTGAGAGGCCAACTCTGGAAAGGGCTGGAGCACCGTGCTAACACTGTGGGGCCAACACTGGAGAGGGCTGCAGCACCATGCTAACGCTGTGGCATTAACGCTGGAGCACTGCGCTAATGCTGTGGGGCAAAGGATGAAGAGGGCTGGAGCACCTTGATAACGCTGGAGAGGGCTGGAGCACTGCGCTAACGCTGGAGAGGGCTGGAGCACCGTGCTAACACTGGAGAGGGCTGGAGCACCGTGCTAACACTGGAGAGGGCTTGGAGCACCGTGCTAACACTGGAGAGGGCTGGAGCACCGTGCTAACACTGTGCATTACGCTGGAGAGGGCTGGAGCACTGTGCTAACACTGGAGAGGCCATTTCCAGCTATTTTAGCTTTTGCATGGCACAGCCCAGCTCAAACTGAGGCCAAGTTAGCATTAGCTTGGCACAGCCCAGCTCAGACTACGGCCAAATTAGCATTAACACAGCACTGTTCAGAGTGAGCTCCAGGTTAGCATTTGCACGGCTAAACTCAGACAGGCTGAGAGGGGCTGTTTAGGATGGGGGAAAAAAGCAAAGATAAACATGAAGAAATAATGACTTTCACCCCTGGGGCTCTGGCCCAGGTCTGTGGACAGACTAGGCTAACAAAAGAGAAGGAATTTCTCTGATAAAGAGGAACAAAACAAGCCTTCAGTATATCCTTCGTTTCCTGCTATGAATTTTAATCTCTGAGCAAGAGGCAAAAACTGGCTCTGTAAGAAGAGTGTACATGAGAGAGAGAAAAATAGAGAGAGGAGGGGTGAAAGAGTGAGAAATACATAAACACATACACACACAGAGGCTGATGGAGCAAAGCAGCCAGTAGAGTGAGAAACAAAAGGTGGCCTGGCAGAAGATATGGCCCAAATTGCAGAGGGCCCAGAGTTCAGTATCAGAAGCAGCTTAGCAACGAGGACCCGTACATGAGCAATGTTGAACAGTTGCCAACAGCAACATTATTCTCCTTCAGTGACCTCTGCTGAGAGTCACTGGGAAAGGGGTGCATCTGCACACCTGTAGTAGCCCCCCGGGCAAGCAGGCCAGAGGGCATTCTGTGAGCCTCCCCGGGCAGGAGGGTGTTGGGGTTGTGTGTCAGGGCAGATCAGTTCCCCAATGAGGAAACTCTGGGGCTTTCAGTTCCTCTAGCCTCATAGCATCACCCAGAGCTGAAGGTTCCCATGCAAGAAACTATGCAAAGCAGCACCTTCCACTGAGCACACGGCCATTTACATTCAGGCTAACACATCCTACAGCAGCGCCTCCCTCCAGCTCCGTCTCTGCAAAATGTGCTGGCTGCCAGTGCGCTCCATATTCCTGTCCTCATGCAACATTAACCAGAGCTGAAGGTTCCCAAGGAGGAAACATGCAAAACATCAGCTGTATGCAATTGAAGTTGATGCTGATTAGAGATTGTGTGGCCTATGACCATGACGCTTTCAGCTCTTACCCAGCGATAAGCCCACCCTACCTCTCACATACAGCCCCAGATGTGTGACAGCAACAGCGGGACTTTCACAGGAAGACAGGACTGTTCCCCCTGGCTCATATGCTGCAGCAGCTCCTCTGCTACTGGCTTTGTCCCTCACATTACTGAACCCACCTGTGAAATGTGCTTTCTGAGGCTGCACCCAAAGCTGACACAAACGATGAAAGGGAAGCAACACCACAGCACTTCCGAAGGGGACAGAGACAGAGGACATGCAGAGACGTTTCTGACATTCATGGCGGAAGGAGCGTTTCTCAGGGGTCACTGGTGTTACAGTCTGATAGTTAATTATATTATTGCACTCCAACATTCAACAAACTTTGATCACACTTCATCTATGCTGATTAATATTAAAACCTGATGGGCCACAGGAAAAGCAGATCCATGCATATAGCGTCCTGCCCCTAGCGCCGAGAGGGGAGTAACTGTAAGAAGCTCATTTATTGTGCCTTTCAAAGGAGATAACATCCCATTGATGTAGCTGACAATCCACCTACATCTGTTCTAATGTAACCCTAACCCTAACCCCTAAC
>JAFBMS010001044.1:0-49602 GCA_019788955.1 Albula glossodonta
TCACATGGAACATAAAATATTACCTTCTGAAATATTATTCAGGAACATTTTCAGAAGGTAGATACAAGCTTCTGGTCATGATATAGGTGAGCTATGTTCATGCACTTTATTCTCACACAATTATAAACTGTTTATGCAATAAATAATATCAGTTGTCAATCATCTGCATTATGATGATGATGTAACAGTACTCAATTGGCCCTTCCTGCAGTTCCTCACTACTGGTACCAGTCTCTGAACCTGCTGCTGATGTGTTGTACGTCTTCAAGTCAAAACTCATCCAGGACCTCCTCTGACATCAGTAACACAAAGGCCAGAGCTGAGCATTGGTGTGGTTCCAGCTCTTTATCAAAAAAATCTTCTGATCTCAGGGAAGTCTGGATTCCTCCACGAGAGAGTTGTCATTCAGTTCATTCAGACAGTGGAACAGATTGATGGTCTTTCTGCTGAAGACTCTTGTCTGATCTTCTCTGATTTAATGTACTGGACCGTTTCTCCAATGCCTTTGATCTCCTTCCTCTCGCTTCAGTACGTCTCCTAAGAGAGTCTGAGTGGAGTCCAGTGAGAGGCCAGAAAGAATCGGAGGAGAAGGTCCAGGTGTCCATTCTTACTCTGTAAGGCCTGATCACACTGCACTCCTGTGTACCTCAGACAGCTGCATTCTGTCACCCTCAGGTTTTGACTCTTCTGGTCTGAGTGCATTCTGTTCTCATTTACACATGAATGAAACACAAACAAGGCAGCCAGAAACTCCTGAATGCTCAGATGCACAAAGCAGTAGACTTTCTCCTGATGCAACCCCGACTCCTCTTAAAGATTTCTGTGCACACCCCAGAGTACACTGAAGCTTCCCTGACATCAAGCCATTCTCTCTCAGGTCCTCTTCATAGAATATCAGATTGCCTTTTCCAGCTGTACAAAAGCCAGCTTCCCCAGTTTCAGGATCATTCTGCATCTGATGCTGAGATCTTCTTTGGGTTTGTCTCATTGGTGCCATGATACTTCTGATTCTTCACATTGGTCTGAATGAGCAGGAAGTGTGTGTACATTTCAGTCAGAGTTCTGGCAGTTCTCCACTGTCTGCTTTAACCAACAATGTCTCCAGAACTGTAGCAGAAATCCAGCAGAAAACTGGAATGTGACACATGATGTCGAGACTCCTGGATAATTAGGTGTGAGATAATTCTGCTGGCCAGGTTCTTATCTCTGATTCTCTTCCTGAAGTACTCCTCCTTCTGTGGGTCATTGAACCCTCGTATCTCTGTCACCTGGTGGACACACTCAGGAGGGATCTGATTGGCTGCTGCTGTCGGAGGTGATCCAGAGGAGAAGCAGAGGGAAGCAGATTCCCCTTAATGAGGTGGGTCAGCAGCACGTCCACTGGTGCTGACCTTTTACATCCAGCAGATCTCATTGTTCGGGAAATCTAGAGGAAGTCGACACTCATCCAGACCATCAAAGATGAACACAACTTTGACTTCATCATTTTCAACCATTCAATCTCTTTCAGCTGTGGAAAGTAGTGCTGGAGGAGTTGCCATCAGACTGAATTCTTTCTCCTTCTTTAAGTTCAGGTCTCGGAAAGGAAGAGTGAAGATTAAATTAATGTCCTGATTGGATTTTCCTTCTGCCCAGTCCAGAATGAACTTCTGCACAGAGACATAGGACAGTTTTCCCAATGCCAGCGATGCCCTTGGTAAGCACAGTTCTGATGTGTTTCTCCTGTCAGGTAAAGTTTTTTTAAAGATGTCATTGCAGAGGATTGCAGTGTCCTGTGTGGTTTTGTCTCTTGGATGCTGCCTCAATCTGTCTGACCTCATGTTCATATTGACCCCCCCACCTCCCCCCTCTGTGATGTAGAGCTCTGTATAGATCTCATTGAGGAGGGTTGGGTGGCTCTGCTGTACCAAACCATCAAATATGCGTTCAAACTTCTTCTTCAGATCAGATTTCAGTGTCTGTTGGATTTTTGTGAGTTTTCTGAGAAGAGGAAATATGACAGATAATTTACTTATATTAAAAAAAAAAATCAGTGTTGAAAAATTGTTATAAACTTTCTCTTGACACAATATTTACACAAGTCTGTCACACAGTTGTGTTACACATCACTCCAACAATCTGCACAAATGGTGAACAGAAATAGATTCTGCCTTGTTCATGAAGACACCACAGAGTAGGGGAACTATAGAGCGTAAGTGTTTTTACCAACGTGAAATGAGATTAAGAGATTAAGTGAATCTATGAGATTAAGGTGAACATTGTACAGACAGATAATACTAGATCCATATATATATAAAACCCATCATAGCAGTATAAATAATCAGGTATATCTGCCTAAACTGTATAGGCAGCTTCACAGCCTGGTGCAGAGGGCCCACTCAGTTTAGATTAAATTTCAGAACTTTTTCTGTACATTGTAAGATCACACAATTCTAATATCTTAATAACAGTAATAATATCATTAAATTGGGTTTCATTGGTGGCTGTTGGTGGAATGATGTATTATTCTTGTGATGCTGAAATGCTGATGAAAAGCTTTTCAGATGTTGGAACAGAACACTAAAATACGATCTGTTTGGCACAGTCATATTTTCTGTGTTATCTGGCATGTGCTCTCTTACAATTATTTTAAAATATCCATTATTCTGGTGTTAAAATGAGCACTACAGCCACTTTATGAAGAACTGCACCTGCCTGTGGTGGTCATTTGACACCACACTAAGGGAATAAGAGATACAGAAAAGCAGAGGCAGGCAAAACCTGCACTAACAAACATGGAAAAAAAGGATGTGTGATGCATCCACTCATTTAAAGGGAATGTGGAAAACATCCTGATTGGTCAGTGCATGATCAAAGCTTAAATCAGTCCTTTGCTCCTCCATCGCTTTCTCTTTTCAGACATTAAACTGCTAAACTGATTCTGCCACAGCTTTTTAAATCTGCATTAATGAGCTTGTTCCAACATTTATATCCTTACATAAGGGGCCTGTGTGTTGCACATCTCTCTCAGGGCCAGGTTTACTAAGGAATAGTCACAGCACAAACACATTCACTCTTTAGTGGCTTGTTTGCAGTTGCTAATACTGATATATTAATGACTGATTTACACAAAATAGTGTCTTACGCTTCTGCTCATCTCTCTCCAGTGAGTCTGTGGGATCCTTCTGCTTTATGGTCCTCAGGATGTGGAGTTGATCTTCAGAGATCTCTCACTGCCACAGGTCTTCAGCATCTTCTCAACTACATGCAGGGCCTCAAGGTCCTTCTGTTGTCTCTCAGTGCATTCTGGGTAATCCTGACTCAGATGGCTGTGAAACTGTTTCAACTCCTCCTTCTTCAACTTCATTAGAGTGCGCTGGAGAGACTGAAAGAGAGTTTGAAATACACACATGATGAGTTGTGCTGTATCAGAGAGACTGAAATACACATATGAAGAAGTGTGTTGTATAAAAGAGACTGAAATAAACACATGAAGAGGTGTGCTTTATCAGAGTGACTGAAATAAACACATGAACAGGTGTGCTGTATCAGAGAGACTGAAATAAACATATGAAGAGGTGTGCTGTATCAGAGTGACTGAAATAAACACATAAAGAGGTGTGCTGTATCAGAGACACTGAAATAAACACATGAAGAGGTGTGCTGTATCAGAGAGACTGAAATAAACATATGAAGAGGTGTGCTGTATCAGAGTGACTGAAATAAACACATAAAGAGGTGTGCTGTATCAGAGAGACTGAAATAAACATATGAAAAAGTGAGCTGTATCAGAGACTGAAATAAACACATGAAGAGGTGTGCTGTATCAGAGAGACTGAAATAAACACATGAAGAGATGTGCGATAATTCACTCCAGTTCTTTGAAGTTCAGCTTTTGCTTTTGATTGATGACTTTGTAGAGGCAGTAGTTCAGATTAATCATGCTTTCCCTGAGAGTAATTGAATTGTTTTGTGAATCTGGATAAATAGACTGCTGCATATCATTATGTAAGATAAACTGTGCTCTCCATGTCTGCTGCAGATTCTCAGGTTCCCAAATGCTCGCCATTTTTCAGTCCCAGGAATTTTTTATGCCCCAAAAAAGGCTGAAGTAACATTTAAAATGCTTATGATAAAAGGGATGAATCTGGCCCTGGATGATTGGCTGAAACCACATTCCAGCTCTGTGTTTATTCTTGTGTTGTGCTCTATACAGGGAGTGTGTTCCCTGTAACCTACACCCTGTGAGTATGTTCATTACAACCTACAACCTGTGTGTTCCCTGCATCCCACACCCTGTGAGTGTGTTCCCTGCACCCTACACCCTTTGAGTGTGTTCCCTGCACCCTACACCCGGTGAGTGTGTTCTCTGCACCTTACACCCTGTGTGCGTGTTCCCTGCACCCTACACCCTGTGTGCGTATTCCCTGCACCCTACACCCTGTGTGCGTATTCCCTGCACCCTACAGCCTGTGTGCGTATTCCCTGCACCCTACAGCCTGTGTGCATGGACCCTTTGCAGTAACTCTGTGAAGTGCCTAAAGGGAAAGGGAGCACAAATGGCTCATTCAGAGCACACTATGAAGTGAACATCATTAATGTTGCTCAGTTCCAGTTGCTCTGAGTGATACATTCAGGGCCCTTTATCTAGTTCTGTGCTAGAAAAAGGATGTATCTAGTTAATCTGATACCAATAAGGTTTCCATCTACGGCTGTTGTTCAATGTCAAATGATTGCATGTTAGTCAGCTAAGCAGTTTTACCATTTTCATTGCTCCACTCACGTTTTTGAAACCATTGAAAAGGAGTAATGATGGTGCTGATACAAACATTGCATTAAGTCACTCTTTATACAGCTAGTCACCTGTTATTTTACTTCACTGGTTTTCTAAAAGAGAGCACTGTGCAAGTACTTACCAACAGGTGTGTATCGTGTCTGTGTCTTTGGTTTGCTATCTCTAAGTGACCGTCCAGGCCATAGCCAGTAACAGTGCTGCTGGGAGTTTGAGTCCCATAACGAACATGTGCCTTTACTGTAATCTGTGTGAGATTGTGATTCATTAGAATTAGTGGTTTTTAGCAGAGAACTTGAATTGACCCTTTGAATTGAGTGAGTTCAGAGTGAGAGGTTAGTCACTCTAATAGTTATGAGCATGAAAAAAAGAGTTGAAATAAAGAGTATTCTCCAAGCCAAACCCCATGATGATTAATATATAGATAATTTAAAGAGATAACACACCTTTTTTGTGGGGTTTACATCCATACACTGCTCTCTCCTCTCTGGACTCTTCTGTTCCAGACAGACTCTGGACTCTGCTGATTGCTGGACCCTGCAAAGAGGTTTGTGAGGAATCAGAGATCCGACAGAAAGAAACAGTGAATTTAGAAAAAAAAATACATAAGAAGAGTGCATTAAAATGTTTTAGAGAAACTCAATCATTAGACCTTTGTCTTGTAAAAACCGGGTACACCCCTGTGGGGGGTGGGGGGTTTGTGGGGCTGGGGTGTTTGGTGGTAGGTTGGGTCACTCATACTTATATCAAACAGTGTTACTGTGGGTAAAACATACCTAACCATTAAATTAACCAATGAAATAGCCTTTGGGGCGTGAAACAAAAGTTGATCATTGTTCAAGACATTTTCACTTCCTTATAATGAGACTTGATTACGCATGCCTCCAATTCAACTGTATCTTCAAGCACTAGATAACATTATTTAAACCTTTCAAGAAACATCATCACCGATGCACCCTCTCTCAACAGCATGGGAAAAGACCCTAACACCAGAGTCTGGGTCCCAAATGTTAAAGGTTATCAAAATAACATCCCAAGTGTTTTATAACTGCTCTGTTTCATAATTGTGAAGGAAAATTTCTGTGTATAATACTCATCATATTGCTTATGTTAGTACCTTCACACTGTGACATTCTGGTCCTGTGGTTTAGGCAGAACTTGTTCTTTGCGTTAAGATAAAGGCAGCTGAAGTTGTTGATATATAACGCCTAACAGAGACATATGGACAGAGCCTTTTTGACAATCAAACTGTCCATATGAAAACTGTTGCAGAATGGGATTGGCTTTTTGTCCACTGAAGGCACCTACTCATGTAAACACATCAAAGGTGATGCTCTGGGCAGATCCCAAAACAGCCACATCAGCTAATTTTATCACTCCCATTATAAGGTGGTGTAAAGTCTTAGTTCCTTCAACATTGTACATATCCTGCTGTGAGAACTGTTCCCTCTGCACAAAACTCCTGATAAAAAGCTTCTCTGAAGAAGCCTGGGTCTCCCCAGCCTTATGGAAACTAAGGAGTGTATGGTGGAGGCAGTGACACTAACAAACCAGTTTTCTTGGAGCAAATGGTCCTAAAATCGCACCCGGTTTTACTGTGTGATATAACACAGAGCCCTGCAGGCCAGAAAGATGTCATACACCTTCTCTGGTTTGTGCAGGAGAGAGCCACCTGCCCCTGAGCAAGCCGATGCAGGGCTCCACATGCAGCAGGGCCTCTCTGAGGAGAGGCCTGTGTGCCGAGGTCCGGAGTGGCTGCAGCCAGACCCTGCTTAAATATTATAGGATGCTGTACGCTCTGCAGGGGAAAGGAGGTGGTGTTAGCAAAGCAGGAACAACACATAGCCAGCTGGTGAACCATGTATTTTCCTTCTGCTTTCTCTAAAACAGAATGAAATAAATTGTTAAAGGGGGTGATGCAGTATCCTCAGTATTTAGCTACCCAACAGCCAGTTCAGCTCACTGGTTTATCATGACAGATTTACCCACAGATTTCCACAAGAGGAAGGCCTGTTTCATCCCTAGACCATGGATGGGTGGATCTTACTTGCACAGAGTGATAGACTTCCATTCTTTATCACCAAACACCTACCAAGCTAAGTGGTGAGCTAAAAAACTTAACATTACAGCAGTAAATATCTTTACCATACTTCTGTGAAATGAATGGTTTAACTGTGATGTTGTTATACTGTATCAGTAAATACAAGACGCGTCCCTATATTCGTCTCTACAATGTATGAAAGAGAGGTAGATTAGCAGTAAAGCTAATAGCTGCAAGATCCTTTATACCATGTTCCTGTGTTTTATGTGGTTTCATCATTGGCAACAGCAAACACTATGCTTACATTTACTACTCTGTGGCACTGCATTAGCAACTGCTGCAAGTGTCCTAATAAATAGCACAGAACAAGAAAAGGTAACTAGCATTACACGAATATGAAACTATTTAGCAGGAAACTAGCATGTAGCATTTTTGAGAGAGTCACAGAGTTGAGAGAGCGTATAATACTGGCTATGTTCTCTATTGTTTGGACTAAATGAGCCCCCATAATATCATCAATGGTGTTAATGTGCTTGTGTGGATATGTATGGTGTGTGTAAGACATGAAATACATTGACGGCTTTGCTCATAATGCCACAACCCCATTTCATGACTAAGAGTTCTTAAAGGAACTCCTTCCTGCCCATGCCTCATCCAACAGGGAGTGAGGGTGTTTTCTCAAATGATGTTCTCAGCCCCACGCTGTGAGCCTTTTGCCCATGAATGTGGCTCCTCCAATTTACTGCCCAGTTTACCTGTAGAGGGCACTACAGAGCAATGAGACAGATCATTTTACTGGTTTACAGTCTATTTGTACCTGTTTAGGCTGTGCTAACATTGCCTCACCAAAGTGAACCTCCAGTCATTGTAGCATGGGGTGTTTAACATTTTAAATAAACTGATAATATACGGAAGTGTCTCAAAATGCAGGTGTTGATTAAAACAGGGCAGTCAGGAGAAAAAAGTAAGATCTCCAAAACTCCAGCTATGAGTGGAGATTCTGGAGTGATAAAGGTTGCTCATATTTATAGCAAATATCCCAGCAGTGTCTGGGGAAACAGACACATGTAACACAGACAAAACTGGTCAATTATTTTGTGGTATCAGGTACCAACAACTGACTTAAAAATACTTCCCTTCAGGAAAATAAAACCTTTTATCAAACCATATTACAAAATTGGAGACAGCATAAGACCATGGCTTAATCTGTAGCTTATGCTGTATATGGCAAATGCAGTTGTTACTAACTTGAAGACCACATACTCGATACACATGAAGACCACATACTTGACTCTAGAAAACTGTCAGATACCTCTCTTCATATTCTGCAGTACTTGGCAATGTCTCACACAAACCAAGTTAGCAATGTGGCTAGCTAAACTTGGCTCAGAAACTCCTGGGCTCTAATTACACCCTTAGTGTTTGGAGAAAGAACACAAAAACTACGAGGGATGTGAACAATTTGTCGACTCGTTGATTGTCGGTCGACAGTTAAGTGGGTGAAAATCAGTTACTAGGTTTTTTATTCGCAGAAGTTCAATATGTGGGCCACTGACAATATTGTAGTTGTTATGGTTGCTATTTTTTATAGCCTTCTACATTTTTTTTGTCTGTGTAAGTTCAAATGTGGAGGGATGTTTCGGCTATTTTGCAAAACAAAACTTCTTGTTTAATTTAATAGAGTGTCTTAGAAATCAGTCTTTTGAAACATGTTAATTGAGGGGTTTGAGCTTCCGTTAATAATTCTAGAACAATGTGATGCTCACCAAATGAAACATTTTCATTTTGTGATCTGTGCTGCTCAAGTGGCTTATTTTTTATTATCCTATATCAAAGAATGAATGAAAAAAAAAATGTGTCTGTAGTGTGTCAGCTCCAGCATCAGCAAGTTGACTGGCAGAAATGCACGTTGTTCTCATACCTAGAAGCTACACAGCACAGGTCTACTGACGATAGGTCTACTCCAGGCTTCAAACTGAGCCAGCCCAAACACGGCCTCACAAAAACAGAAGGTGTGGGTCACTTGAATTGATCTAACATGCTGAAGGAGGGAGTGAGGTATGATGCCACTGGATTCAAGCTGGCTGAGTCACAGCTAAAAAATTTTCACTAAACCACAAACAACCATCTACAACCATCCTGAGATGATGGTAAATTTCCACCATCCTGAAAAAGTCTTAATGTCATCCTCTTCCTGCAGCTCTAAGACAGCTGGGTACAGGTGACCCGGCGTTCGTTAAATTCGAAGACTTTCCGGTGAACATCATCCTCTTACTGCAGCTCTAACTCACAGCACATGGAGACAGAGCATCCAGTTAATCTCATCCTCTCACTGCAGCTCTAACTCACAGCACATGGAGACAGAGCTTCCAGTTAACTTCATCCTCTCAGTGCAGCTCTAACTCACAGCACATGGAGACAGAGCTTCCAGTTAACCTCATCCTCTTACTGCAGCTCTAACTCAGTGCACATGGGGAGTGAATATCTTATTTTATTATGCAATTAAATAAGTGATATCCAAAATGTAGAACGTTTCTTTATCTCTTCCTTTCATCTATTGATTTGCAAAGGTTCTACATTTTGAACAAAATGTTCGCGATTAAGGCTTAATTTCATCTGAAATTTGTTAAAGGCAGCTGAGGTCAATGAAAAGTGGGATGAAAACATTTAGTCCTTTTTACACAGTTCACAACATGAACACAAATTCATATGAATTCCTTTGGAAAACAATAAAATTAAACTTTTTTTAAGTGCTGAAGAACTGTGTCCGCACTCTACCTACACCAAACTGTTGCCTCTAAGATTGAGGAATAAAGAAATAGCAGTATAAATATGAACCTGTTTACCTTGGATCAGCGGGAGATTCCCCTCTTAATCTGAGAGGTGGGTCCATTGACCTGTCACTCTTCACTGACAGACAACTGGGTACAGGTGACCCTGTTCTCTCCACTTGGACCCTGTGAAAAGCACATGGAGACAGAGATTCCAGTTAACCTCATCCTCTTACTGAAGCTCAAACTCACAGCACATGGAGACAGAGCTTCCAGTTAACCTCATCCTCTTACTGCAGCTCTAACTCACAGCACAGGGAGACAGAGATTCCAGTTAACCTCATCCTCTTACTGCAGCTCTAACTCACAGCACATGGAGACAGAGCTTCCAGTTAACCTCATCCTCTTACTGCAGCTCTAACTCACAGCACATGGAGACAGAGCTTCCAGTTAGCCTCATCCTCTTACTGCAGCTCTAACTCACAGCACATGGATACAGAGCTTCCAGTTAATCTCATCCCCTCAGTGCAGCTCAGACTCAGAGCACATGGAGACAGAGATTCCAGTTAACCTCATCCTCTCACTGCAGCTCTAACTCACAGCACATGGAGACAGAGCTTCCAGTTAATCTCATCCTCTCACTGCAGCTCTAACTCAGTGCACATGGGGAGTGAATATCTTATTTTATTATGCAGTTAAATAAGTGATATCCAAAATGTAGAACGTTTCTTTATCTCTTCCTTAAATCTGTTGATTAGCAAAGGTTCTACAGGTTGCACAATTTGTTCACGATTAAGACTTAATATTATCAGAAATTTGTTCATGGCAGCTAAGTACAATGAAGAGTGTGATGAAAATGTTTTGTCCTTTTTTCACAGATCACAACATGAACAAAGATTCAGATGAATTCCTTTGGAAAACAATAAAATTAAACATTTCTAAGTGCTGAAGAACTGTCCCCAAGCCCTACCTACACCAGACTGTAGCCTGTAAGAGTGAGGAATAAGGAAACAGCAGTATAAATATGAACCTGTTTACCTTGGATCAGCTGGAGATTCCCCTCTTAATCTGAGAGGTGGGTCCATTGACCTGTCACTCTTCACTGACAGACAACTGGGTACAAGTGACCCTGTTCTCTCCACCTGGACCCTGTGAAAAGCACATTGAGACAGAGATTCCAGTTAACCTCATCCTCTTACTGCAGCTCCAACTCACAGCACATGGAGACAGAGCTTCCAGTTAACCTCATCCTCTTACTGCAGCTCTAACTCACAGCACATGGAGACACAGCTTCCAGTTAACCTCATCCTCTTACTGCAGCTCTAACTCACAGCACAGGGAGACAGAGATTCCAGTTAACCTCATCCTCTTACTGCAGCTCTAACTCACAGCACATGGAGACAGAGCTTCCAGTTAACCTCATCCTCTTACTGCAGCTCTAACTCACAGCACGTGGAGACAGAGCTTCCAGTTAACCTCATCCTCTTACTGCAGCTCTAACTCACAGCACATGGAGACAGAGCTTCCAGTTAACCTCATCCTCTTACTGCAGCTCTAACTCACAGCACATGGAGACAGAGCTTCCAGTTAACCTCATCCTCTTACTGCAGCTCTAACTCACAGCACATGGAGACAGAGCTTCCAGTTAACCTCATCCTCTTACTGCAGCTCTTACTCACAGCACATGGAGACAGAGCTTCCAGTTAACCTCATCCTCTTACTGCAGCTCTAACTCACAGCACATGGAGACAGAGCTTCCAGTTAACCTCATCCTCTTACTGCAGCTCTAACTCACAGCACATGGAGACAGAGCTTCCAGTTAACCTCATCCTCTGACTGCAGCTCTAACTCACAGCACATGAAGACAGAGCTTCCAGTTAACCTCATCCTCTTACTGCAGCTCTAACTCACAGCACATGGAGACAGAGCTTCCAGTTAACCTCATCCTCTTACTGCAGCTCTAACTCACAGCACAGGGAGACAGAGCTTCCAGTTAACCTCATCCTCTTACTGCAGCTCTCACTCACACCACATGGAGACAGAGCTTCCAGTTAACCTCATCCTCTTACTGCAGCTCTCACTCACACCAAATGGATACAGAGCTTCCAGTTCAACTCATTCTCGTACTGCAGCTCTAACTCACAGCACATGGAGACAGAGCTTCCAGTTAACCTCATCCTCTCACTGCAGCTCGAATTCACAACACATGGAGACAGAGCTTCCAGTTAACCTCATCCTCTTACTGCAGCTCTAACTCACAGCAAATGGAGACAGAGTTTCCAGTTAAACTCATCCTCTTACTGCAGCTCTAACTCACAGCACATGGAGACAGAGCTTCCAGTTAACCTCATCGTCTTACTGCAGCTCTAACTCACAGCAAATGGAGACAGAGTTTCCAGTTAAACTCATCCTCTTACTGCAGCTCTAACTCACAGCACATGGAGACAGAGCTTCCAGTTAACCTCATCCTCTTACTGCAGCTCTAACTCAGTGCACATGGGGAGTGAATATCTTATTTTATGATGCAGTTAAATAAGTGATATCCAAAATGTAGAACGTTTCTTTATCTTTTCCTTAAATCTGTTGATTAGCAAAGGTTCTACAGGTTGCACAATTTGTTCACGATTAAGACTTAATATTATCAGAATTTTGTTCATGGCAGCTGAGTACAATGAAGAGTGTGATGAAAATGTTTTGTCCTTTTTTTACAGATCACAACATGAACAAAGATTCAGATGAATTCCTTTCGAAAACAATAAAATTAAACATTTCTAAGTGCTGAAGAACTGTCCCCCAGCCCTACCTACACCAGACTATAGCCTGTAAGAGTGAGGAATAAGGAAACAGCAGTATAAATATGAACCTGTTTACCTTGGATCAGCTGGAGATTCCCCTCTTAATCTGAGAGGTGGGTCCATTGACCTGTCACTCTTCACTGACAGACAACTGGGTACAGGTGACCCTGCTCTCTCCACCTGGACCCTGTGAAAAGCACATTGAGACAGAGATTCCAGTTAACCACATCCTCTTACTGCAGCTCCAACTCACAGCACATGGAGACAGAGCTTCCAGTTAACCTCATCCTCTTACTGCAGCTCTAACTCACAGCACATGGAGACAGAGCTTCCAGTTAACCTCATCCTCTTACTGCAGCTCTAACTCACAGCACAGGGAGACAGAGATTCCAGTTAACCTCATCCTCTTACTGCAGCTCTAACTCACAGCACATGGAGACAGAGCTTCCAGTTAACCTCATCCTCTTACTGCAGCTCTTACTCACAGCACGTGGAGACAGAGCTTCCAGTTAACCTCATCCTCTTACTGCAGCTCTAACTCACAGCACATGGAGACAGAGCTTCCAGTTAACCTCATCCTCTTACTGCAGCTCTCACTCACACCAAATGGATACAGAGCTTCCAGTTCAACTCATTCTCTCAATGCAGCTCTAACTCACAGCACATGGAGACAGAGCTTCCAGTTAACCTCATCCTCTTACTGCAGCTCTAACTCACAGCACGTGGAGACAGAGCTTCCAGTTAACCTCATCCTCTTACTGCAGCTCTCACTCACACCACATGGAGACAGAGCTTCCAGTTAACCTCATCCTCTTACTGCAGCTCTCACTCACACCAAATGGATACAGAGCTTCCAGTTCAACTCATTCTCGTACTGCAGCTCTAACTCACAGCACATGGAGACAGAGCTTCCAGTTAACCTCATCCACTCACTGCAGCTCGAATTCACAACACATGGAGACAGAGCTTCCAGTTAACCTCATCCTCTTACTGCAGCTCTAACTCACAGCAAATGGAGACAGAGCTTCCAGTTAACCTCATCGTCTTACTGCAGCTCTAACTCACAGCAAATGGAGACAGAGTTTCCAGTTAACCTCATCCTCTTACTGCAGCTCTAACTCACAGCACATGGAGACAGAGCTTCCAGTTAACCTCATCCTCTTACTGCAGCTCTAACTCAGTGCACATGGGGAGTGAATATCTTATTTTATTATGCAGTTAAATAAGTGATATCCAAAATGTAGAACGTTTCTTTATCTCTTCCTTAAATCTGTTGATTAGCAAAGGTTTTACAGGTTGCACAATTTGTTCACGATTAAGACTTAATATTATCAGAATTTTGTTCATGGCAGCTGAGTACAATGAAGAGTGTGATGAAAATGTTTTGTCCTTTTTTCACAGATCACAACATGAACAAAGATTCAGATGAATTCCTTTCGAAAACAATAAAATTAAACATTTCTAAGTGCTGAAGAACTGTCCCCAAGCCCTACCTACACCAGACTGTAGCCTGTAAGAGTGAGGAATAAGGAAACAGCAGTATAAATATGAACCTGTTTACCTTGGATCAGCTGGAGATTCCCCTCTTAATCTGAGAGGTGGGTCCATTGACCTGTCACTCTTCTCTGACAGACAACTGGGTACAGGTGACCCTGCTCTCTCCACCTGGACCCTGTGAAAAGCACATTGAGACAGAGATTCCAGTTAACCTCATTCTCTTACTGCAGCTCCAACTCACAGCACATGGAGACAGAGCTTCCAGTTAACCTCATCCTCTTACTGCAGCTCTAACTCACAGCACATGGAGACAGAGCTTCCAGTTAACCTCATCCTCTTACTGCAGCTCTAACTCACAGCACATGGAGACACAGCTTCCAGTTAACCTCATCCTCTTACTGCAGCTCTAACTAACAGCACATGGAGACAGAGCTTCCAGTTAACCCTTATCCTCTTACTGCAGCTCTAACCAACAGCACATGGAGACACAGCTTCCAGTTAACCTCATCCTCTTACTGCAGCTCTAACTAACAGCACATGGAGACAGAGCTTCCAGTTAACCCTTATCCTCTTACTGCAGCTCTAACCAACAGCACATGGAGACAGAGCTTCCAGTTAATCTCATCCTCTCACTGCAGCTCTAACTCAGTGCACATGGAGAGTAAATATCTTATTTTATTATGCAGTTAAATAAGTGATATCCAAAATGTAGAACGTTTCTTTACCTCTTCTTTAAATCTGTTGATTAGCAAAGGTTCTTCATTTTGGACAGCTTGTTCGTGATTAAGGCTTAATTTTATCAGAAATTTGTTAAAGGCAGCTGAGTACAATGAAAAGTGTGATGAAAACATTTAATCCTTTTTACACAGTTCACAACATGAACACAGATTCAGATGAATTCCTTAGGAAAACAATAAAATTTAAGTTTTTTTAAGTGCTGAAGAACTGTGTCCGCACTCTACCTACACCAGACTGTAGCCTGTAAGATTGAGGAATAAAGAAACAGCAGTATAAATATGAACCTGTTTACCTTGGATCAGCTGGAGATTCTCCTCTTAATCTGAGAGGTGGGTCCATTGACCTGTCACTCTTCACTGACAGACAACTGGGTACAGGTGACCCTGCTCTCTCCACCTGGACCCTGTGAAAAGCACATGGAGACAGAGATTCCAGTTAACCTCATCCTCTTACTGCAGCTCCAACTCACAGCACATGGAGACAGAGCTTCCAGTTAACCTCATCCTCTTACTGCAGCTCTAATTCACAGCACATGGAGACAGAGCTTCCAGTTAACCTCATCCTCTTACTGCAGCTCTAACTCATTTGTAATGTATTAATTAAAGTACAATCTGTTCCACATATTCATACCTCTTGCTTTTAGGGCTGGAGGTTCCAGTGCTGGTCTCTGGCTCCCCGGAGAGACTCGTTTTTGAGACAGTGCCCCCCATTGGATGACTGGGCCAGAACTGACCATGAAACGGTTCTGACCCAGATCTGACAGACCTGTAAACACACAGGAATTGAAATTTTTAACATCTGAGCTTCTTTATCCACATTTTGCTTTTGTGATGGAGCTCTCTGACATTTAACGGATCGTCACTTTAAAATCACCTTGTTGCCATGAGCCCAAGTTGAAGGGAAATCAAAGGGCTGTACCCACATGTCGATATCACTTGGACACAACTTTTTGTTTTGTGTGCTGTGGTTGAAAGGTTTTTGACATGTAAATGGAAAGTGGCATTTGTATGTTTGTAGGTGTAATATGACGAAAAAACCAATCAAAATTCAATTCACTAAATTTGAGGGAAAAATAAAGCCTGTATACTGGCACCAAGTAATAATTTAATTTAAAAAATGTGTCAAAAATCAATAAAGGGTTATGCATGTATGTCCATATAACTTGGATTCAATAATGTTTGAACACCTCGAGTAACGTGGTTGGAAAGTTGTTGACATTTTAATCTGAGAACCAAAAACGTAGTAGACTGTTCCTAAATGTTCTGGATGAATATCAACACACTTTTCTGGCGGTAAATCCATGGTTTGCGTAGTCTGCGTCACAGAACGAAGAATTAATGTTGCCAACACATAAATGTATATTTGTAAATACATCATGGGTCCAGTGAAGTAATCAATGCTTGTATCTAGATTCTGGAAGGCCCCTCATCACCCGCCTTCAGTGCAGCCTCGCTGCTCTGGAATGTGTAACCACATTAATTGTACAGATATTGACGGAATTTGCAATATTACTGATATTATGACAGCGATTATATTCGATAGCATAGACAACTTTATATCGCTTCACCACCACTTTCAACTCAAGTGCAACATCACATATTGCAGCTAATTTGGGAACTGTCTCAATGCTGCACTAAAGTAAAAGGTTGAAGGGGACGTTCTCCTCCGAATCAAAAGCCAAAGCGCCATGTTTAAATGACATGACGTGCACCCGTTAATGACCGGTTTGCGAACATGCATCATTTTGCAACTTTTTGAAATGAAAATATGATTATAAGGGGTAGAAAATTGTCTTGCGACATGTAGCCTATAATATTTAACATTCGATTATTATTAGTTCATTTTCCCCCCGAAAAGTCACATAAATGCAGGAAATTAACTTCCGATAAGAGAGCATCGTTCATTATAAATAGGCTTAAGTACACTAACTGGATGCACAATTCAGTTACGAGAAGCAAATTTCGCATCGGACAATCGGATTTAAAATAGTTTTGCTAGAGACACAAAACTTTGCATCGGTAAAGTGCAGGATGACCACTAACTGTGACCCAAAGCACTAGATATGTCTTTTTAAAAGACATATTTTATGCTCGTTAAACAGTTTTTTTTATCTGCTTAACACAGTACAGGAATCTGCTTAGCGCCCCTAAACGATGAGACAGAGTCCCAAAACTTTGCATAGGTAAAGTGCAGGATGAGTACTGACTGTGACCCAAACCATTAGATATGTCTTTATTCAAAAATATATTTCATACTCGTTGAGCAGTTTTTTCATCCGGTTAACACAGTGCAGGAATCTCGTTAATGAGGCTTAACTCCCCTAAACAATGGCCAAACAACGTTGCATAGGTAAAGTGCAGGATGACCACGAACTGTGACCCAAAGCATTAGACATGTCCATGGCCACAATCGTGTTTTGTTTGATTGACAGACAACTTTAGTTCAGAAAAGCTTTCGTTGACAGTTTACAGGCTGTTTTCATACGTTTTCAAATAATACATCAAGTAACAGAAAATTCCGGTCCAAACTATTCTGATATTCAGCATGCTGATCCGTTCGTTGTCAGAGCAGGCTAAATTTAAATTTATGAATTCAACTTCTGGTTAATAATCCCAGTGTTTCCGCCCTATGATAAAGAATCACCTTGCGAATAGGAGTTGAAATATTCATGTCGCGTATGTAGGCTATAACACCGTAAATTTATGATGTTCTTATATGGCAAATAATCAGAGCTCCCACACACGCTGTTTCCAAGCTCAGTCTCAGCCTGCTCGTGTCCCCGGTGACAAGGTGCAAATATGTAAAGTATATATATATATATATATATATATATATATATATATATATATATATATATATAGATTTGAGGAGGACTATGGTAAACGATTGAACGGTTTAACGATTATTACAAATACTTCTTATTGCTGGACTACAGACAATTGTAAAGCAAGGGAATTATGCCTTTTATTTCTTTCAGTTAGCCAAAATAACCGACACTTTATTCTTTCCTAAATTCTCGTCTATCGTGTCTTCCTTCAAAATACATATTGAAAAATACACTTTCTTTGCTAACTGCCCGATGCAGGAGATCTCAATGCTTGGCTTAGTCAAACACACGACAGGCAAAATAGAAGCTACTGAAACTTCCGTAAAGAAGCAAAAGGGAAAGTACCCATCAAAAAATAATAATCGAAAGAAAAGTCCAAAGTCCGTATAGTTTTTGTTTTTGCTCTGAAACATGTAATGTACGCGCATTCGGACCCGAGGAAAGTCCAAATCTCAAAACGAACATTTCTTCCATCATATGGTGGGTTTCTTTTCAGGTCATTGACTTCTGTCAGACCTAAATCGCCATTTTATATTCCGTGTTTAAAGCTGTTACTAAATTAAGTGTATGATTGTGGTTAAATCTCTATATTGTCATTCTTTCGACATCCCCCCTCACTTTTAATTTTCCTCCCATCTCCGTCGCACTCCACAATACGTCCTGAGTTCTTTACATACCTTATTTTATTCGCTCTTTCGTGTTGATCTGAGTCTTCAAAATGGCGTGTTGATGTAAAAGTTTGCTTTCAGTTTTACTTGGGACTGTTCACGTGAAACGTTCAGTTTCTTCCCTCCTTTACTCTGCTGTGTCTACGAAAACTAAGCGAAGTTTTTTCATCCTTATGCTTTTATTATTTATTCTAAGGGATTTTTTATTCGAAGCACATAAAAAGCACACCTTCAAAGGCCTCATCAAATCCCAGTTGGGCAGGTTTAACAGAAACTGTACACAAGATTCTGTCTTTGAAGAAGACACCAAAACCCTTAAAATGTCTTAAAACCAAAGGGTTATTTCAAATCAAACAGAACCTGATCAGGCTCCTGGGAATCACAGACCTGCTCCTGGACAACAGAATCATCTCAGTTATTAAAAAATCTTAAAGACCGTCTCGTAAGAAGCAAATTCCCAGAAATCAACACTGTACCCACACAAGGCCTGGTATTTAACAAATAAGACCAACAGTTCAAACATGACATACCTAATCAAACAGATACAGTTAACACAAGACACTGAATGAGTGTAATCACTGTGGCATTAAATATGTAGGTGAGACAGGGAACACAATCAGGACTAGATTAGCACAACGTGTATAACATTAAAAACCACAGAGACACTGACACACACACACACACACACACCCAGTGGCTCATTTCCTTCACATGAATTTGAGGCACTAGAAATATCCAGCCTCCAAACAAACACTAACTGGACACCAGGAGAGTGTAGAAGACCAACAACAATGTAGCTCCATGTGTGTTTATAATACCTCCTCAACAATCACGAATGCACATGTCACTAATGTCATCCTCTTACTACAGCTCTAACTCACAGCACATGGAGACAGAGCTTCCAGTTAACCTCATCCTCTTACTGCAGCTCTAACTCACAGCACATGGAGACACAGCTTCCAGTTAACCTCATCCTCTTACTGCAGCTCTAACTCACAGCACATGGACACAGAGCTTCCAGTTAACCTCATCCTCTTACTGCAGCTCTAACTCACAGCACATGGAGACACAGCTTCCAGTTAACCTCATCCTCTTACTGCAGCTCTAACTCACAGCACATGGAGAAAGAGCTTCCAGTTAACCTCATCCTCTTACTGCAGCTCAACCTCACAGCACATGGAGACAGAGCTTCCAGTTAACCTCATCCTCTTACTGCAGCTCTAACTCAGCACATTGAACACACACACATACACACACTGCAGATAAAAGTCTGTACATTCTATTCTATATAAAAGTCATCGTATATTTTCTCTGAATTGGTTCCCATGTCTCATCTCATGAGGCTGCTGTTACAAAAAAAGGAGAAACCCGGCTGACGATGATACATTGACGATGATGATTTATTTTTTTGTTTGTTTTTGTTTTCTGTGACGGAAATATAAAAAACCACGGAATGAATCCAAAAGAAACAAAAGAGAGTGAAAATTGTTCTCCTTCAGCCTACATCTTAAAATTTCGGTCCTCTGACTACTCCCACCCCTCTCTGTGACAGACAGCTCCTCGCCCCACCCTTGAGTTTAGCTCGTTCTGAGGAAATACGAACATCACGTCGCACTCACTATATCTTTTGAAGCACACTGAAACCTATACACGTTATTTAAACAATTATAAAGAAAGCATCACATTTTTGTTGGGCAGGATTCAAACGTACCCTCATTTTATTTGATAATTTGGCATATGCGGGCAAGCTAGACCTGTCCGAACTAGAACCTCGCAAGACTACATCCAAAATTAAGCACTGGGTAAAATTTTACAACTTACTCCAAAAACTGACGTTCTTCGTACTCTCCCAGTATCTTTTCGGTACCTTCAGTTTGGCCGTTTTATGTCCTCGTCACACAGTGAAAACCAGACTGTTCGTGTCCACAGCGCGTAACTGTCCACTTGAGATATATTTCATCCATTCGAACATCCCTATAAAAACGTAATTCGTCGAAGTACCAGCGTTTCATAGTCCACTCAACATTTCATCCGTTATGAAGTAAAAGGCACGTCTGTTTTAAAATGGCGTTTAATTTACAATTTCACTTTCACTTACATTGAGCGTAAACATCGTGGGCCTGACCTTTTTTTTAACTTCGCTCAGAGAAAGAGCTGAGTTCTGTCACAGGTCAGTGAGAGGTACTTTGGTACTTCGAGGTACATCTCTTTGTTCAAACTTACAGTATAAAGGCAATTGCGCGCCATTTTTGGCTTTAAATTGAGAAACGAGTGATAAAATTTGCAATCGATTAGAGTCATATTTCCATCAGTCTGTAGAACGAATTCTGAGGCTCAGCTTGTTCCACCTATATTAACATGCATATGTTCAACATTCAGTGTCTTATTACATTTTATTCCCTTTTTTAACCGTCTTTTCAGTCCTCTTCCGCATGTTTTATTTTCATACTTTGGACTGAGATATTCAGTTTCTTGTTGTCGCAACATTTATAGTCTACAATATTTCCACATGGGAATTTAAATGATCCTTTTGTTGCCCAGGCATTACAATATAACTAATTACAGTGTTATGTATTAGCTATTCTTAATTCAAGTGGATCTTGTTTATCGTCTCTAATAGTTTTATACAGCCTGCACAGTTTTTAGACCCTATATGTATCGATCTTGGTCCTTAGACGTCATCTTGACTTGGATTTCATCTTCGATGTCTTTGACTAATTAAAGGCAGTATCTGGGATATCAGTTTAGACCAAGGACCAAGATCGATAAATATTTTTCAATAAAGAATATGTAATGCTTTGGATCACAGTTAGGAGTTATTCTGCACTTAAAGTATGCAATTTTTGTGTCTGTAGCTCGTTTAGGTGCATTAAGCCTCGTTAAGCGGTCTCCTTGTTAAGTGTTTTATTATGTCCCCTATTGCCAAACCTTAGATTTATGGTAAAATTTTGGCCCTGGCTTACAACAATGAATAATAGTCCATAACTTTAATATAATTGCAATACTTTACCTATCCTACCATTGCCATACTTTTACGCATCCCTTTTCATAATCCATTCGTATATTTTCCATGATTATAAAATCAATTTTCACATTACACCTTGCAAATCAGCAACATTGCGGTCAATTTTGGCGAAGTTCCCTTGTCAGTTTCAAAGAATGTTATATAGCCCTAAATGGCATTACAATGTCTTTTCATTGATGACGACAGTGTCTGTGTTTAAAAAAAGCGTCATAATTAACATGCATATATTTGAAGTTCCCTTTTCTAATCTGTTTGTCCAATCCTCTGTATGAGTACAGAAATAAAAACGGACCCTTTTCATCTAATACCAGCAGCAACATATCTAGTGTCTAGTGAAGAAGATCTTGTACTTTTATATAAACTTACAGGGCATGAGATAAACAAGTTTAGAGACTCGTTGATCTCGACATGGTGATTAAGGGTGCTTTCACATCTCTCTTGTTTAGTTCGGTTGAATCGAACCCTGGAGCGTTTACCCCCTTGGTGCGGTTCGCTTGGGCAGGTATGAACACAGCAATCGCACTCGGGTGCGAACCAAAACAACCGCACCGAGACCCTGTTGAGGAGGTGGTCTCGGTCCGTTTACAAACGAACTCTGGAACGGTTCGTTTGTGGTGAGAACGTGATCCGACCCAACTACAGGAAGTGAACACGGTATCTATTATGAACTGCGAGCGTGTATTTGTTCACATTAAAAAGGTGTTTTGAGATGTCGCAACATAAAACACGCGTATGCAGGTTTTTTATATGTGTGTCTATATGTGTTCTGTATGATTGGCAGACAACTTTAGTTCAGTAAAACTTTCATTTACAGTTTACAGGCTGTTTTCGTACGTTTTCAAATTATACATCAAGTAACAGAAAATTCCGGTCCAAACTATTCTGATATTCAGCATGCTGATCCGTTCGTTGTCAGAGCAGGCTACATTTAAATTTAATTTATGAATTCAACTTTTGGTTCATAGTCCCGGTGTTTCCGCCCAATGATAAAGAACCACCTTGCGAATAGGTGTTGAAATATTCATGTTGCGCATGTAGGCTATAACACAGTAAATTTATGATATTCTTATATGGCAAATAATCAGAGCTCCCACACACACGCTGTTTCCAAGCTCAGTCTCAGCCTGCTCGTATCCCCGGTGAAAAGTTAGGTTTGTTTACTTCTGCAAATATGTTTTATTCCCCCTCAATAAAATACAAAAGTATTGATTTGATGAGGACTACGGTGAACGATTGAACGGTTTAACGGATATTACAAATACTTCTTCTTGCTTGACAACAGAAATTATAAAGCAAGGGGAATATGCCTTTTATTTCTGTTGGTTATTTTGGCTAATTGAAAGAAATAAAAGGCATATTTCCCTTGCTTTATAATTTCTGTTGTCAAGCAAGAAGAAGTATTTGTAATATCCGTTAAACCGTTCAATCGTTCACCGTAGTCCTCATCAAATCAATACTTTTTTATTTTATTGAGGGGAAATAATAAAATAAAACCCAAACTCTCGTCTATCATGTCTTCCTTCAAAATACATGCTGTAAAATACACCTACTGTGCTAACTGCCCGATGCAGGACAGCTCAACGCTTGGTTTAGTCAAACCCACGACAGATGAAATAGCAGCTTCGCAAACTTCCGCAGAGAGGCAAAACGGAAAGTACGCATCAAAAAATAATAACTGAAAGAAAAGTCCGAATAGTTTCGGTTTTTGCTTTGAAACATGTAACGACATGTATTCAGTTTTATTGTTTTCTAATCGGTTCATTTCCCGATAGTTCATCGGAATATGGTCTACCCTTACTGTTGGTTGGCAATTCCGTTTTCCTGATAAACACAAGAACATGATTTAGCCCAAAGTACGCGCACTCGGACCCGTGGAAAGTCCAATGCTGCGTTCCAATCCTTTTTTCTCCTCCCCTCCTTTCCTACCCCGAAAATATGTGGAGGAAAGGAGGAGACAAATTTGGGTACTGGAACGCAGCCCAAATCTCAAAACGAACATTTCTTCCGTCCCGATATGGTGGGTTTGTTTTCAGGTCATTAACTTCTATCAGATCTAAATCGCCATTTTATATTCCGTGTTAAAAGCTGTTACTAAATTAAGCGTATGACTGAGATTATACCTCTATATTGTCGTTCTTCCGACATCCCCCCTCACTTTTAATTTTCCTCCCATCTCCGTCGCACTCCACAATAATTGTTGAATTCTTTACATACCTTATTTTATTCGCTCTTTTGTGTTGTTCTCAATCTTCAAAATGGCGTGTTGGTTTAAAAATTTGCTTTCAGTTTTACTTGGGACTGTTCACATGAGACGTGCAGTTTCTTCCCTCCTTTGCTCTGCTGTGTCTACGAAAACTAAGCGAAGCTGTTTTCATCCTTATGCCTACATTATCTATTCTAAGGGATTTTTTTATTCGAAGCACATCAATGTGTGATGCGGGATGAAATGTACACAATGTAAGGCTTTACTATATGTCTAAAATATCTAAATACGTTTTTGGGTTTTTATCAAATCCACACATCCAGTTTTATACAGTTCGGAACAACTAAATAGCATTTTATTCCCCAAAAACAATCAGTGAATAAATATGCGATATTACATATATAAACCTCTGTCGCCTGTTTTTAAATAAATGAATTCACCGCGTGTCCATGTCATCAATAACAGATAACGGAAGAGTGGTAGGTAGGAAATATGTGCAATCACTGAGACTTCATCAGCAGGTATCTTACGACTTCGTGTAACTGTATATTGTAATAATATAGTATTATTGGCTGCTGACACACTTTAATCATGCAATATAAGTATGAGAGGCCGGGGATGATTGTAACACGGGAAAGTTGTAACACTTTCAATTTCTCCAAACAGGACTAAGCCAGAATCACATAATCGTTAGTGTAGATGCCCACTTTCTACCTGAGCGCACATGTAGAGTCACATGCCCCTGTGAGCAACTCCATCAGTTTTATAGTAAAAGAACTATTTTTGAGGTAAGAAAGTGCATTTTTTGACAACATCTATTTTTGACTTGTGATGTTTGTGGTTTAGCTGGAATTATAAATATTATATTTCATTAAACACCAGTCTTTCAGCTTATATTTAATGCATTTCACGAACATGAATTTCAAGTTTTCATGCTACAATGCACCGCTATGCAACACGGATAACAGGTTCGGCGATAGTTGTAATAGGATTTTCAAAAGTTTCACAACTATCCCCTTATTACGATTAAGGCTGTTTCTTGTGTTTTCTTTTATTTTTCAGCATGTTAAACGATGGATGAGAAAACATGATGGGAGTGGTGCAGACATTCTCTAAAAAGCCTCAAATTAGGTTGTACAGGGTGGATCTGTTCAATCTGTGACAATAAGTTATGGTATTTGTCATCTAACTCTTTGCAGATACTGTATAACATTACAGAAGCTATTGGAGAAAGGGCCAGTGAGTTGCTCAGAGTAGGCAACTGCAGAGCCAATAGGGTGTTTACTGATGAGCAGGAGGAGGGGCTTACTAATGAAGGAAACTGATCTGTAACGATGGATCGTCTCCTCTTTCGGTAAGCTAATGATAGGCATAAGTGAGTCAGTTCAATGATCAGATTTGGTATTGCTGTTGTTCCAAATTAAGTTTTTGTTAGATCTGAAAACAAACATTGGTAGATTTAGAGGAGGACCGAAAAAAATTAATTACGAAAATGTTGCACACCAACACATCCTGCCTACATTTTAGGATTATAAGGTACTGTATCTTCCTGAATAATGTTTTTTTTTCAGCAATAACATTGTATGTTCTGAGTTTCTGCACTTTCAGCTACGTGTTACATTTAACCCCAGGTACTGTTACAACTATCCCTGGGTGTGGGGTGGAATGTAACATTTAACTTTTTGTATTTGAGATTAATTTTTACAATATCTATTAGCATTGGAGTTATGGGGATAACTTCATTTTGAGGCATTCATACAGTAGGCCAAAAAAGTATTTAGTCAGCCACCAATTGTGCAAGTTCTCCCACTTAAAAAGATGAGAGAGGCCTGTAATTTTCATCATAGGTACACTTCAACTATGAGAGACAGAATGAGAAAAAAAAAATCCAGAAAATCACATTGTCTGATTCTTAAAGAATTTATTTGCAAATTATGGTGGAAAATAAGTATTTGGTCAATAACAAAAGTTCATCTCAATACTTTGTTATATACCCTTTGTTGGCAATGACAGAGGTCAAACGTTTTCTGTAAGTCTTCACAAGGTTTTCACACACTGTTGCTGGTATTTTGGCCCATTCCTCCATGCAGATCTCCTCTAGAGCAGTGATGTTTTGGGGCTGTCGCTTGGCAACATGGACTTTCAACTTCCTCCGAAGATTTCCTATGGGGTTGAGATCTGGAGACTGGCTAGGCCACTCCAGGACCTTGAAATGCTTCTTATGAAGCCACTCCATCGTTGCCCGGGCGGTGTGTTTGGGATCATTGTAATGCTGAAAGACCCAGCCACGTTTCATCTTCAATGCCCTTGCTGATGGAAGGAGGTTTTCACTCAAAATCTCACGATACATGGCCCCATTCATTCTTTCCTTTACACGGATCAGTCGTCCTGATCCCTTTGCAGAAAAACAGCCCCAAAGCATGATGTTTCCACCCCCATGCTTCACAGTAGGTATATTCTTTGGATGCAACTCAGCATTCTTTCTCCTCCAAACACAACAAGTTGAGTTTTTACCAAAAAGTTCTATTTTGGTTCCATCTGACCATGTGACATTCTCCCAATCCTCTTCTGGATCATCCAAATGCTCTTTAGCAAACTTCAGACGGGCCTGGACATGTACTGGCTTAAGCAGGGGGACACGTCTGGCATTGCAGGATTTGAGTCCCTGGCGTCGTAGTGTGTTACTGATGGTAGCCTTTGTTACTTTGGTCCCAGCCCTTTGCAGGTCATTCACTAGGTTCCCCCATGTGGTTCTGGGATTTTTGCTCACCGTTCTTGTGATCATTTTGACCCCACGGGGTGAGATCTTGCGTGGAGCCCCAGATTGAGGGAGATTATCAGTGGTCTTGTATGTCTTCCATTTTCTAATAATTGCTCCCACAGTTCATTTCTTCACACCAAGCTGCTTACCGATTACAGATTCAGTCTTCCCAGCCTGGTGCAGGTCTACAATTTTGTTTCTGGTGTCCTTTGACAGCTCTTTGGTCTTGGCCATAGTGGAGTTTGGAGTGTGACTGTTTGAGGTTGTGGACAGGTGTCTTTTATACTGATAACGAGTTCAAAGAGGTGCCATTAATCCAGGTAACGAGTGGAGGACAGAGGAGTCTCTTAAAAAAGAAGTTACAGGTCTGTGAAAGACAGAAATCTTGCTTGTTTGTAGGTGACCAAATACTTATTTTACAGAGGAATTTACCAATTAATTCATTAAAAATCCTACAATGTGATTTCCTGGATTTTTTTTCTCATTCTGTCTCTCACAGTTGAAGTGTACCTATGATGAAAATTACAGGCCTCTCTCATCTTTTTAAGTGGGAGAACTTGCACAATTGGTGGCTGACTAAATACTTTTTTGCCCCACTGTATATTTGTAGATTGTGTGTGCTGTATTTAATTGTGAGGATCTGTATGGATTGTTTGAAGTTATGGTTATTGTCAGTTTTCCATTTTGTGTTAAGTTTGATGGTCAGGGTTAGGTTAGAAGCAGCATTAGTGTTAGTGTTAGGTTTGAAGTTTGTGTTAGGGTTAGAGGCTTTTCAATTTAATAGCTTGTCAATACTAGTTATGTAAGCTTATGTTAATGCTACTTTTAAAACTGAGGGCTAGCCTGTGTGATTTTCAATGCAAGGAGGTGTGATCAAAAATTCCCACAATGAAATAATGTACGCTCTGTGTTCCACCCACACACGGCTCACAAAATCAACAAAGGAATAACATGATTGTGTTCATCCAAAGTGTGAAATGGAAACCTACCTTTGCATTCATATTCCATTTTATAGAAATATATTTTTAAAGGATGTTTTACAGTAAAATGTACAATTTTGTGACAAAATGCCATGATGTTAAATTGCTCTTCTGAAACTGGCTTTTTGTTTGTACTGTAGTTTGGGCCTGTTTCCCTGTTTTCTAGAACTTTATAATAGTTCATTAGAGCTTCTGCACCAGACCCTTGTTATACTTCTACTTTAACCAGAACAACAAATACCTGACAGACCTCTGAACTGGTTTAATTTAAAATACAATCACTTTTACTCATAACCCACTTTATAAACTCAAGCATTAACTCTAATTAAGTTGTTGTGACTCTTCTTTGCATGTATTTCCTTTGTGTGAATGTTTTTTCCCATGTGGCTGTTTTCTACTTACGATTTGTGTATGTGTCTGTCTGTCTGTCTGTCTGTCTATTTGACGCATCATTATTTTGTGTGTTTAAAGGTCTTTTGATCTGAATTACATCCCTCTCATGGTCGAATATTCTCTGATGTGCTCCAAGCTCCTGGGTAGGGGGCGCTGTTTCTAAAATGAGTCTCTGGGGAGCCAGGGACCAGCACTGGAAACCCTAGCCCTGACAGCAAGAGGTATCAGCATGAATCAGATATGTTATGTTAAACTGTTCACACATACACACACACACACACACACACACGCACGCATACTGTACAGATAATTTAATAATAACAATACCTAATTTAAAATTCATGTTAGTATGACATTCACTAAAGATGAGTGCAATGATACTTTAAGAGGATGAAGTAAACTGGAATCTTCATCTCGATCTGCTGTGAGTTCATGTATTTGACTGAAGCTACCATTAAAACCAGGTTTACAATTGTGAAAGTTCACCTATTTTACTTGTCTATAAAATCAGATTTTTACTACACACAAAAATCAATTTGGAAGCTGAAAAGGGAAGAAAATACTAGCCCCTCTGGCAGGGACTGTATGTGCCTTCAGCGAAATAACAGGGAAATTTAACGAAAAATGTTACTGCAGTAATGAACAACTTTGCCATTATATCAGCCACACAATAATTAAAAATAAACATGCAAGTTAATCTACTTTGAATTTTTGTCTCCTCATGCTGTAATAAGAGGATGAGGTTAACTGGAAGCTCTGTCTCCATGTGCTGTGAGTTAGAGCTGCAGTAAGAGGATGAGGTTAACTGGAAGCTCTGTCTCCATGTGCTGTGAGTTAGAGCTGCAGTAAGAGGATGAGGTTAACTGGAAGCTCTGTCTCCATGCGCTGTGAGTTAAAGCTGCAGTAATAGGATGAGGTTAACTGGAAGCTCTGTCTCCATGTGCTGTGAGCGAAAGCTGCAGTCAGAGGATGAGGTTAACTGGAAGCTCTGTCTCCATGTGCTGTGAGTTAGAGCTGCAGTAAGAGGATGAGGTTAACTGGAAGCTCTGTCTCCATGTGTTGTGAGTTAGAGCTGCAGTCAGAGGATGAGGTTAACTGGAAGCTCTGTCTCCATGTGTCGTGAGTTAGAGCTGCAGTCGGAGGATGAGGTTAACTGGAAGCTCTGTCTCCATGTTCTCTGAGTTAGAGCTGCAGTAAGAGGATGAGGTTAACTGGAAGCTCTGTCTCCATGTTCTCTGAGTTAGAGGTGCAGTAAGAGGATGAGGTTAACTGGAAGCTCTGTCTCCATGTGCTGTGAGTTAGAGCTGCAGTGAGAGGATGAGGTTAACTGGAAGCTCTGTCTCCATGTGTTGTGAGTTTGAGCCGCAGTAAGAGGATGAGGTTAACTGGAACTTTCTAAGGATGGTGGAAATTTACCATCATCACAGGATGGTTGTAGATGGTTGTTTGTGGTTTAGTGAAAATGTTTTAGCTGTGACTCAGCCTGCTTGAATCCAGTGGCATCATACCTCACTCCCTCCTTCAGCATGTTAGATTGATTCAAGTGACCCACACCTTCTGTTTTTGTGAGGCCCTGTTTGGGCTGGCTCAGTTTGAAGCCTGGAGTAGACCTATCGTCAGTAGACCTGTGCTGTGTAGCTTATAGGTATGAGAACGACATGCATTTCTACCAGCCAACTAGCTGATGCTGAAGCCGACACATTACAGACAAATATATTTTTTAAAATTCTATCATGTAGGATAATAACAAAATTATGCCACGTGATCAGCACAGATCACAACATGAAAACGTTGTTCCATTTGGTGTGTACCAAAATATTGTGTGCTTCTTTGCTCACTGCACAGCTTAACGGAACCCTTCAATGAACATGTTTCAAAAGACTGATTAATAAGAGACTCTATTTAATGAAACAAGAAGTTTGTTTTTACAAAATAGCCTAAACATCCATCCACATTGAACTTACACAGATACAAACAAATGTAGTAGGCTAATAAAAAATAGCAACCATAACAACAACAATATTGTCATTGACCCACATATTGAACTTAAGCAATTAAAAAAACCTCATGAAAACTGAGTTTCGCCCGCTCAACTGTCGACCGACAATCGAGGAATCAACAAATTGTTCACATCATTTGTAGTTTTTGTGTCCTTTCTCCAAACACTGAGGGTGTAATTAGAGCCCAGGAGTCTCTGAGCCAAGTTTAGCTAGCCACATTGCTAACTTGGTTTGTGTGAGACATTGCCAAGTACTGCAGAATATGAAGAGAGGTATCTGACAGTTTTCTTGAGTCAAGTATGTGGTCTTCATGTGTATCGAGCATGTGGTATTCAAGTTAGTAACAACTTCATTTGCCATATACAGAGTAAGCCAGCTATGTGCTGGTAAAGATTAAGCCGTGGAATTACGCTGTCTCCAATTTTGTAATATGGCTTGATAAAAGGTTTTATTTTCATGAAGGGAAGTATTTTTAAGTCAGTTGTTTGTACCTGATACCACAAAAATAATTGACCAGTTTCATTTGTGTCACATGTATTTGTTTCCCCAGACACTGCTGGGATATTTGCTATAAATATGAGCAATCTTTATCACTCCAGAAGCTCCACTCATCTTACTCTTTTCTCCTGACTGCCCTGTTTTAATCAACACCTGCATTTTGAGACACTCCCCTATATTATCAGTTTATTTAAAATGTTCAACACCCCATGCTACAATGACTGGAGTTTCACTATGTTGAGGCAATGTTAGCACAGCCTAAACAGGTAAGAATAGACTGTAAACCAGTAAAATTATCTGTCTCATTGCTCTGTAGTGCCCTCTACTGGCAAACTGGGCAGCAAATTGGAGGAGCCACATTCATGAGCAAAAGGTTGACAGCGTGGGGCTGAGAACATCATTTGAGAAAACACCCTCACTCCCTGTTGGATGAGGCATGGGCAGGAAGGAGTTCCTTTAAGAACTCTTAATCATGAAATGGGGTTGTGGCATTATGAGCAAAGCCATCAATGTATTTCATGTCTTACACACACCATACATATCCACACAAGCACATTAACACTATTGATGATATTATGGTGGCTCATTTAGTCCAAACAATAGAGAACACAGCCAGTATTCTACGCTCTCTCAACTCTGCTACTCTCTCAAAAATGCTACATGCTAGTTTCATGCTAAATAGTTTCATATCCGTGTAATGCTTGTTACCTGTTCCAGTTCTGTGCTATTTATTAGGACACTTGCAGCAGTTGCTAATACAGTGCCACAGAGTAGTAAATGTAAGCATAGTGTTTGCTGTTGCCGATGATGAAACCACATAAAACACAGGAACATGGTATAAAGGATCTTGCAGCTATTAGCTTTACTCTACCTTTACTCTACCTTTACTTAGCTTTACTTTACCTCTCTTTCATAAATTATACAGACGAATATAGGGACATGTCTTGTATTTACTTATACAGTATAACATCATCACAGTTAAACCATTCATTTCACAGAAGTATGGTAAAGATATTTACTGCTGTAATTTTCAGTTTGTTATCTCACCACCAGCTTGGTAGGTGTTTGGTGATAAAGAATGGAAGTCTATCACTAGATGTGATGTCAAACCCAATTTACAGAGTGTCTTACCTGGAAGACTTACCTCTTACTGCTAGAGAAATAGCCAAAGAAACAGACAGAGATCCTGTTTTAAGGGTGGTTAAACAGTTGGTGTTAACTGGTTGGCCTAAACATGTACAGGATGAGTCATTGAAGCCATATTTTCAGAGAAAATTGGAGCTTACTGTTGAGGATGATTGTTTATAATGGGGTTACCGTGTGGTGGTGCCTGATAAACTAAGAGGCAGGCTGTTGTCGGAGTTACATGAGCACCACTGGGGAATAGTTAAAATGAAATCCCTTGCCAGAAGTCTACTCTGGTGGCCTACTGTAGATGATTGTATCGAACGTGAAGTAAATCGGTGTACTATTTGTCAGCAGCAGCGTAGTATGCCTGTTACTGCACCAATACATACATGGAAATGGTCTTCGAGTCCATGGGAAAGAGTACACCTAGACTTTGCTGAGGACCATAAGCAGTCGTTTTGAGTAGTGATGGATGCCTGTGCCAGTGGCCAGAGATAATTCCCATGAACACTACTACATCAGCTAAGACAATTGAAACACTGAGAAATTTATTTGCAGCTTATGAGTTGCCTAAAGAGGTTGTGACTGATAATGGACCTCAGTTTGAATCGCAAGAGTTTGAGTCATTCCTGACTAAAAACGGAGTTAAACACATCAAATCACCTGCATACCATCCTGCAAGTAACAGGTTAGCTGAAAGATTGGTACAAAATCTTAAGAAATCCCTTGCAAAGAATCGAGTCCTTGGTGGTATGTCACTTGAGCACTGTGTAGCAAACTTTCTGATTGGGTACAGAAACACACCTCATACTAAGACAGGAAAGACCCCAGCTGAGCTATTTTTGAGAAGACAGGTGCGAACCAGGTTGTCACTGATCAAACCAGAGTTTTCTCAGAATGCAGACAGACTCTGAACCAAACCTTCCCCATGTTAGGTCTTTCACAGTTGGTCAGCAAGTGTTGGTAAAAAAAATTACAGGGGAGGGGAGAAATGGTTGAATGGAGTTGTACGTGAAGTGTTGGGTCCTGTCACTTACAGTGTGGAAGTTAATGGGAACTGTGTGAAAAGACATGTGAACCAGATGTTGGGTGTCAAGGGAAATCCAAACCACTTGACTCCAATGGACTCGTGTGATGGAGCTTGTTGGGACATTGATGATTTCAATGTAGACAATGATGTGTCAGAACAGTCTGAGCAACAGGCTGTGGAAGAACTTTTAGAACCACCACCGCCAGTTGTGGAAAGGAGCACTCGTCCTGTGAGAGACAGACGCCCTCCTGATAGACTGAATTTGTGACTGTGAAATGCAGATTGGTTAATGTTAAAAAAAATCTGTAATGTATGTACTGTTGAAGAAATACTGTACATGGTTATAAAAAAAACAAAGGGATAAGTGAGAATCATAAAAAAAATATGAGTTTGAATTTACAGGGGAGGAGCTGTGGTGTTCCAACACAGTATTAACCAGTGTGGTACGCAGTTAAATGCTATTGGTGCGTAATTGGTGGTGATCATCTATTGGTTGAGCAAAAAGTATATAAAAGGCAGAATCGCCACTAGGGTTTGCTCAGAGTACTCCGCTCTATGCTGAAAGATATACGTTTGGTGATTGTTATAATAAATAAAACTTTGGTGTTAATCGTAAGTCTGCCGAGTGTGCTTCCTCCTTATCTTAAACAGTTTTAGAACTTTATTTCAGTGTTTATACACGACAACCTCAGTCCCTTGGGTTGAATACAGTGTGAAAGTGAGGCACTATCGGCCCCTCCTGCTGTGTGGAGACAATTCAACAGACTCAGCAAGAGCCTGAGAACGAGGTGAACAGTCAGAGGCTGGCTGCTCATTAAGTGGAGCCAAGCAGACTGGGTGAACTAGAGCTCTAACTCAGAGCTAGACCTACATAAATCAGACTCAAGGTAAATGTTAGCAGTGTAAGGTGAGAAGTGTCTGAGAGTTTTTCTACTCTGACTCCTAAAACTCTTGGAAAAATGAACAGTTTGTCAATCTAACATGGTCTACTCATTTGAGCAGCATGCCCATATATTTAAAGTTAAATGTACATAAAAGCAGTACATTATAATTTTCATTCATAACATCTTGATCTGCTCTGATCTATGTGCATAATCACTGGGTATGAAATACAGACACTGATATAACTCCCTTCACCCAGCTCTGTCATGGATAGTAGTTAGAACAGTGTGCTTCAATAAATCTGAGAATATTATTTTCAATCAGAAAACGTATCAATGATACCATCCTCTAATCAACTCGGTCTCTCTGGATGTCTCCATCATCAGCAGAGAGGCCTGGTCAAACCTTATCTTCTTTGCACATGGGAGCAGTTTATAGCTGACGTCTCTACTGTGACCGATACCTTCACCATGTAACTGATTCCTCTGTTGTTACTAAGTGTCATCTCTGTTGCAGTGTTGAATGTTACTTTAAATGTTGTTTTAAAGACAGACTGATGCCTCCACTTCCTGAATGCTGAGTGGGAGAAAACACTCCCATGCTACTGTAGGAAGGATGGACTGTCAATGTGACTGAACTGAGCCTGTAATCCTACCTTTGTGCTTCTTTTTCATAGACTGAGTCGTTCCAGGTGCACTCTTCACTGGCGCAAGTCCAGGACTCCTTTCAGTGTCAGGCTGAGATGCATCGGCTACCAGAGAGACTGAGACTCAAAGACAAACAGGTAACAGAAAAGATTACATAAATTACACATAAAGTACACGTTACATAAATTTCCAGTTTAGCATGTGGTTTAGCCATAGGGACACACCAAACTGTTTCCTTGTTACGTCCCCGAGGTGTCTAGGGGTATAGGGAAGGGGAATGCAACATAAAAGGAGGTGGTGTAATGGGAGGCCGGGACAGAAAAACCACACAATAAACCAAAAAGTTAAGTGTTAACAACGGGGTGTGCACTTTATTTACAAGGTGTACTGTGCTGGGGGTATTTACAAAGGAGGGGGCAATAAACACTATGTACAATTATTTACAACAAATACACAACAGCACAAACACAAATCAAACACACAAAAGGGGGGAAGAGGGCTATGGGCGGCGCCAAAGAAAAGAAAGAAAAACAACCAAATTGCCTGTCTTATCTAGTCTAAGGTGAATACCCAGCTAGCTAACTAATACCAAAAACAATAGGTCACAAAAAAACAAAGACCTAACTAACTACACTAGACTGCCCAATCCAAACCAAACACAGCGGGTGGCACTCACCCCTAACCTAGTGTATCTAACAGGCGATATCCTAGGTGTAAGCAGACTGTATAAAATGTGATTGTTATTTACAGTATACCTTGACTGCCCTTCTTTCCAAACACGCAACAGGGTAATGGACAGATTTTTACAGGGGGTAGCAGACGGAGAGTGGATTGCTTGATGAGGACGCACAGTAACCAGGGGTGGATCAATGGAAGACGAATACCTAGTATGAAATGAAAAGCGGGAGAAAGACGAAAACACAAACAGAAAGACGGGAAAGATGCACAAACAGTATACACACAACCAAGGTCGTAACATACCTCTTTAGTCACTATCCATGTTAGTTTGGGTTTTTTGCATACAGCATGGCTTCAGTGCACTCTATCCCACAATTCCCCAGTTCTGCCTAAATCCATATTCTGGATTCCATAAATCCATATTGCATCTGTTTCAGCCATATGTTAAATATCACATTTTCAGTGATATTGAATATCATGTTTTCACTGCTAAGATGGATTTCCTCACCTGTTTTGCTCTTCTTCCTGTTTGACCGTGTAGTCTGCCTCCTGGGTTCTGCAGGGAGGGGGCGGGGTTCTGTAACAGGTGTAAAGGTACCAGTTTATGTAAAGGTACCCCTTAGCTCTGTCACAACAATGCCCAGGATAATGTAGTGTTTTAGCAGGGTTACTAGTGTAATGTATATAGTGCAGAACTAGCTATATTAAAGGAATACATTTCATTATTTAATTTGTGAACTTCCAACCTTCTCTGAGGACTTCTCTGTAGAGAATACACCTCTTGTTTGGAACACAGTCCAAACCTAATTCATCTGCTTTTAATATGCACTGATTTAACTGACTTCAGAATGACAGGCCAGAGATGTCAAGCTCAAAGATATGATTCAGTACATTCTGTCCCACAGTCCCTCGAAACTAAATGAATGTTCAGTGTTGATTCATAATAGTGGTCATTCATAATAATTTCTGTCTGTCCTTTATGTTCAATTCTGCATCAGTTGTCAGTGTTCTACATTTGAACTTCCTTCCCATTGTGACATCATAGTTATGGAATGCCATTTTATTCATAGATAAATAAACAAAAACTTTTATGAAATACATAATAAAATGGATAATAAATTAGTCAATAAATTGTGAAATAAATAATACTCAACCCATTATGATAAAATGTTATTTCCGCATACTAATTTTCACAATACCATTATCATGTTTAAATTTTACATCATAATGATGTAGTGATTAATTATTTGATCTTTATTTCATAATTAAACTTTTATTTCGTTTCAATGTCACTTTTATCACAGTTACTTGTGAAGTGCAGTTAACGGAAATACTAACACCTTATGGCAAAACAAGTTTGCACCAACATTGGCCATTCTCATATACGATATGACACCCTTACTTGAGTTACCTTACATAGCTGGCTTCTTAACAAGCAATATTAAAGTAAAACATTAAAACTCCTGTAATTTCTGTAGCCTATCTGCTAGATTCAGGCACAGAACTGATCAATTAATTTTGAAGTAAAGGAATGACAAAGAGACACTGCATTTGAGGAAAAGCTTTAGGTATCTACTTACAAGTCTGAAGGATGTAACTGTCCAAGAAAATAGTGGCACACAATATTGTCTTCTGCTATACTAAGTGACTGGTACATTTTGGTATGATATAGTTGCAATTGATGAAAAGTCCAAATGTCATATTAATTGATAGTTGTTTGTATTTTAAGAACATTCCTATTGGGACATCATAGAGGCTGAAATACTGAAAATTCTAAACCACTTGAACTTACTACTGTTGCTGGGAAACAGAATGATATGAATTCTGTCCAATTCTATGTTCTACATTTAAAAGAATAAAAACAGAATGAGTTTACAGTGCTGAACAAGCAAGAGTTTTATAAGAGCACCAACAACAGTCTAACTTACTCTATGATGTTGAAGCACATTCCAGCACAGTGGTCTTTACAATGGTTCAATTAATGTTGTAAATACACATACACATAAAAACTGCAATATATTCCACAGTACTCATTACAGCTTTTACAAGTAAAGATTGAAATGCTTGTATTACTTATTTTGCAGGAATGGAAATGCATTATCGTACTCTTTATATTACTGTGTTTTACTCTCACCCTACACTGAGAGGCACTCCTGAGCAGGAACACATCACATCAGAGCTCGATTATTTCCCTCTCAGAATTACCCAGTTTAAATGAAACTGAGTTATTACCAATCAGGATAATGTTCAGATCACATCCAGTTAATTTAGCATGTTTATGTAGGAAAGCAGCAGAAGCCTCATTCACTGTAGTGCAGAAACAGCAATGGCTGCAGAAGCCAGACCTGACTGGTAATTTAATACAATGGGAATCAATCACAATATGCGTTACTTGTCAGTGCAGTAGTGATAGAGGATAACTAACTTATAACTAACTTAACCCATAGCATTAACATTAGGCAAAACCCGAGGTTTCTTCATGCAATTTCACCTGCTCAAAGGCCAATGCTGCATCTATAGAGATGAGTCAGAGGAGGGGTGTATGTGCTGTTTAACAGGGGTACATGTGAGAAAAGGAATATGATGGCAAAATGTGAATAATGTTGGGTTGGATTGTGATCCTGCTGTCCAGACACTGTTACACCAGTGTTAAACTGCTCTGTCTGTGTCACAGCCCATAAGCCCTAGTCTGCCTCCACAGCACTGCTGGGCTACAAGTGCCTGCTGTACCCAGGAAGACCATTTGCATAGAGAAGACACTTTGCATTGGCAGCACATGCTTCAGTGCTCTGGGAGTGTTTATAGTCTTGTGAGTTTAACACTTGATGACTGAGAGCTGTCCTTCATGGCAACAGAACCCACAGCAACAATGACTTTTATCACCATCTTCATCTGGGCACTCGCTTTCTGCATTCAGGGTGAGAGAAATACTTCTAATTCTCTAACTACAGAAAATATCATACATTAATGTTGCAATTTATTGTCGTAAATGTCGATTCAAATGTCTATAAATGTACATTGTGTTGAGTAATGCTGTATACCCGGTAAATCTCTCTCTCTGCAGGGTCTTGGGGGCAGGTGGTTCTGACTCAGTCTCCAGCCCAGTCAGTCCAGACGGGTCAGTCAGTCACTATTGACTGTAAGGCCAGTACTGCAGTTCAACAATATAGTGGTGCTCAGTACTATCTCCACTGGTACCAGCAGAAATCTGGAGAAGCTCCCAAACTCCTGATCAAACTCACATCAGAGAGAGTATCTGGAGTGCCCTCAAGATTCAGTGGCAGTGGGAGAGGAAATGGCCTCGACTTCACTCTGACCATCAGTGGAGTCCAGGCTGGAGATGCAGGAGATTACTACTGTCAGAGTTACCACAGTGGTGGTGTGTTCACACAGTGATAGAGAGCCGTACAAAAACCTCCCTCAGTCAGACTGCACGGAGACTGCACTGCTGCAGCTGGGACCTACTGCAGGTGCTGAGTGGGGAGGCACTGACCCGGGACACTGAGGGGTTCTGCTCCAGCACACTGAGCTTCAGTGGTTCAGTTATAACTCTCTCACACTCTGCATACTGATACAGTGTAGCTACAACTTAAACACAGCTCCATTGGTTCACTGAACTCCAAAAATAACACTCATATATTGACATTGAATTCAATTGCCAGAATATCCAAGCCACTTAATGACAGCTGGGGGAAATTCAAATGGGGGTGTGAAAAACATTCTAAAAATTCAAAACTGACCAGGTTACTGTTGACTATGAAGCAGTGGTATATAACATGTCTTCATAATAGTAGCAGTGTTCATCAGGCAGGGCAGTCCAAAGTACTCTCCACCATCACACCTCACACAAGCTGCCATTACATACACTGACCACAGGAGGGAGACAGAGCCCATCTGCTGCTCACGATTCACGTACATAATATCACAGGAGACCCGAAGCTGCAGAGACACACAATATGAAATATACAGTGACACTGTATGATACGTGTAAAAACGTTTAATGATATTTAATATTGTTCCATGTGTTTGTGGCAGCAGTAATTCCTGCTTTAGCTCTCTGTAGCAAATTGGCTGAATTTGACTGAAAAACTGACAGGTGTTTTTTATGTTATTTGTTTTATTTTATTTTTCATTTTTAGTATTCACTGAAAATGGTGTTATCTTCATGAAGAAAAACATTTTGGGGTGTGAGAGCAAGATGATCCCATTGTGTTGTATGTACAAGTGGCACATGAAATGTGCAATCCAACAAGGTGCAAATATCAGGACCCATAGAACTGTAATTAATAAGAATCACACCTTTCATCTGGCCCTTCACCTTAACACATGTATAACTGTAGAACAGAAGCAGTAGTGTTAGCAGGGAGAACAGCCGAGCTATCGCTGAGCCAAGAGAGGAGGCTGCCACTCTGAGGCAGGACAACCAGGCCCTGAGAGCCCAGCTGGCTGCTGTAAAAGAGCACATGCAACACAGGGAGAGATCTTTCATCAAGGAGATACAGCACCTATGAGAGCAGCTTCAGGAGCTCATATGTACTTCATGTACCACTGGAAACACACACACTGACACACAAACCATTCCCCTCAAAACAACACACCTTTCAATGACACAAACTACACTCTGTGCACAGCCCCCTGCCAAACTACAGGGGGCTGTGCAAACTACTGGAGTCCAACAGCCCCTCCAGCACACAGGCCGACACCCCCTCCCTCCCAGACTCGCACTCTTCCCCAAACACACACCCCTCTCTGCACTACAACCCCAGCAGAAAACAACAAACACCACCAGAAGCTGAAGTGGTCCTTGTAATGGCTCTTTAAGTCCACACCAGCCTCACAGCACTGCCCAGCTCCCCAGGGGCCCTTGAGCACTCATCCACCTGCAGAGCTCCAGCCCTGTACCTCCCAGAGCACACCCCCAGCAGATTAAACCCAGCTACACTGCAGCCCTGTACCTCCCAGAGCACACCCCCAGCAGAATAAACCCAGCTACACTCCAGCCCTGTACCTCCCAGAGCACACCCCCAGCAGATTAAACCCAGCTACACTCCAGCCCTGTACCTCCCAGAGCACACCCCCAGCAGAATAAACCCAGCTACACTCCAGCCCTGTACCTCCCAGAGCACACCCCCAGCAGATTAAACCCAGCTACACTCCAGCCCTGTACCTCCCAGAGCACACCCCCAGCAGAATAAACCCAGCTACACTCCAGCCCTGTACCTCCCAGAGCACACCCCCAGCAGAATAAACCCAGCTACACTGCAGTCATACTGCATGATCATTAAACAGCCTCACAGCCCTAAACAGAGTGTGGACTTATTTTTGCCATGAGATGTCTTAAGACTCTTCACTTATTCCACACTCAGGTAATGGTGCCTCTCACTCCCTGCTAATGGTTTATATCAGTGCAGCTTAACTCAGCTCATCAAGACTTTCCCCTGATCCAGTCCTTTTACTCAGGACACAGAGCTGCTCTGCTCCCATCCCTTTCAAAGCTACTGTGTCAGTAATAAAACCAGGTGCTTCTGATAATCTTTGGTGAGCACTGGGTTCTGTATGTCCATCTTCATCACAGTTCACATGTTGCTGGTTAGATGTTTTCATGTGGAGTGCAGTGACCTGTGTTTCTCACAAAGAGGAGAGTTAATCAAATATCAAACTGATACTGGTTGATGTTAGCCAGACAGTTTTAGGTAACATGATTAAAAGCCAAGATAGATAAAGAGAGTGAAAGTATGAAGAGGAAAATTCTAAAGATTGAGACACATATGCTTAAAACATCCCCTGTTGGATGTTGTTCTGCTGTCTTACAAATTCATATTCAGAATTGGCATATGAAAATTATCATGGAACATAATTGCATGAGTTAAGGTACATTTTTATGTGCAATATATAACCTGGACATGACAGTGAAATCCCAAAAATCTGTTCCTGGCTGTCCTGGTGCTGCTGTTGAACTCTCTCTCTGTCACAGCCCACAGTCTCCAGTCCACAGCACTGCTGGGCTACAAGTGCCTGCTGTACCCAGGAAGACCATTTGCATAGAGAAGACACTTTGCATTGGCAGCACATGCTTCAGTGCTCTGGGAGTGTTTATAGTCTTGTGAGTTTAACACTTGATGACTGAGAGCTGTCCTTCATGGCAACAGAACTCACAGCAACAATGACTTTTATCACCATCTTCATCTGGGCTCTCGCTTTCTGCATTCAGGGTGAGATTCAAAAATATTTAAATAGATATGGTATATTTTATTTGAATCAAAGGGAAGTATATGGCTGAAATTAACTGTATGAAATAACTGTCAGGGCAATGGTGAGAAATTCTAATGTGCCAATCGAAAATTTTTGTATTTATTTTTTATTCTTCTCTTCAGAATGCACAGGACAGGTGACTGTGACTCAGACTCCTGCTGGTAAATCTGCTCTCATAGGAGACACTGTCACCCTGAGCTGTAGATCCAGCCCTGCAGTTAACACCAACTGTGGTGGTACCAACAACTGCTTGGCCTGGTATCAGCAGAAACCTGGAGAAGCTCCTAAACTCCTGATCTATGGAGCAACATCACGTTACTCAGGGATTCCTGATCGATTCAGTGGCAGTGGATCTGGGACTGACTTCACTCTGACCATCAGTGGAGTCCAGGCTGAAGATGCAGGAGATTACTACTGTCAGAGTTTACACTCCATCAGTGGCTGGGTGTTCACACAGTGATAGAGAGCCGTACAAAAACCTCCCTCAGTCAGACTGCACAGAGACTGCACTGCTGCAGCTGGGACCTACTGCAGGTGCTGAGGGGGGAGGCACTGACCCGGGACACTGAGGGGTTCTGCTCCAGCACACTGAGCTTCAGTGGTTCAATAAACTTTCATACATCGAAGACAAAAATATACAGAGACTGAATTTAAGGTCAGGATATCCAAGCCTTGACAGAGAATGAAAGTGATTTCAAATTCAAATGACAATGTGCACCATTCAAAGTTGCTTGATAAATCAGTGAAATGTAATTTTGTTGTATAATATTTTGATTTTAGTGTAGTTGTTTATAAAATATCTATGGAAAGAGTAGCAGTGAACTCCCTGTGCAGGACAGTTCAGAGGTGTTTCCTTCAACACACATTATACAAGCTGCCATTACATATACTGACCACAAGATGGAGACAGACCACTCCTGCATATCTGAATGCCTCTGCTCTGTAATAACTGAGTGGAGAACACACTTTGGTATCTGAGGCAGTCCTTACTTAGTCCCACAGCCCCACAGAGAATTACATAACTGCCCATAGTGCTCACACAGAGATGGAGGCTCTCTCTTCATTTTGGGAGAGACTGACAGCACTTTGGAGTTTGAAAATGCAGATTGTTTTTAGACATATTTATGTAATTTGAGGGTAAATTACTCTCTTACATTGATACACCCTTGTGGGGCGTGTGGGTGAGAGGGTAAATTACTCTCTTACATGAATACACCCTTATGGGGTGTGTGGGTGAGAGGGTAAATTACTCTCTTACATTAATACACCCTTATGGGGCGTGTGGGTGAGAGGGTGAATTACTCTCTTACATTAATACACCCTTATGGGGCATGTGGGTGAGAGGGTAAATTACCCTCCTACATTAATACACCCTTATGGGGCGTGTGGGTGAGAGGGTGAATTACTCTCTTACATTAATACACCCTTATGGGGCGTGTGGGTGAGAGGGTGAATTACTCTCTTACATTTATACACCCTTATGGGGTGTGTGGGTGAGAGGGTGAATTACTCTCTTACATTAATACACCCTTATGGGGTGTGTGGGTGAGAGGGTAAATTACTCTCTTTCATTAATATACCCTTATGGGGCGTGTGGGTGAGAGGGTGAATTACTGTCTTACATTAATACACCCTTATGGGGTGTGTGGGTGAGAGGGTAAATTACTCTCTTATATTAATACACCAATATGGGGCGTGTGGGTGAGAGGGTGAATTACTCTCTTACATTAATACACCCGTATGGGGTGTGTGGGTGAGAGGGTGAATTACTCTCTTACATTAATACACCCTTACTGAGTTCAGCAAGTTTTTAAGACTCATACTAAACAAAAAGTAATACAAAAACAAATCGTTCGGAAGTGGTAACAGCAATAATAATCAACTGGTCACAAAACACACACATACGATGACTTACAGATGACTAGCGAAAATAATATTTTAAAATAAAATTATGAAAAAAAAGAATAAAAAATAAATCAAAATAAAGATACATAAAAATATGAAAATGAAAATATCACAATAGAAAGTTTTGAGAGTTTTGCTTGAGATATGAAATGTAAGGGCCCCATGTCTTAGAAAGGAGTTGCAGTTTACCTCTTGAATTGTATTTTATTTTTTCCAGACTGAGTGACTCAAAAACCATCCGGACTCAAGAACCAGCATTTATAAGATGGAGTAGGCAGTTTCCAGTTCATGAGAATTAGCCATCTGGCTAAGAGAGTAAAACAGGCTGCAGCATGTGAATCAGTCCTAGTTAAAACCACATCATCTGAGAGTATGCCAAAGATAGCAGCTATGGGGTTTGATGGAATGTCTGTACTGTAGACATCGGAGAGCATTTTGAAGACAGGCCCCCAAAACCTAGACAACTGAGGGCAACTCCAAAATGACTGGAATAACATGGCAAGTTCAGCCTTACATTTGTTCGCATGTAGGGTCTAACTCTTAAGAGACTGTCCAGAGATGTTTCTCTTGACCAATGGATTCGATGTAATAATTTGAATTGTATTCGGCTATGTCTGGTACTAAAAAAAGACCCATTAACTCTACTCACATACTTTCATCAAAGATGACCCCTCGATCATCCTCCCACCTTGATTTGGGTACAGTCCATGGGGGGTTTGCTATCTGTTAAATACAGAGTATGTATTTGATATCGCCCCTTTAGGACACTTCATTACCTCAGGCAATTTGTCAAGTGTTGATTTAGGAGGCAATAAAGGACATTTTCTGGATTTCACCCTGACGAAATCTTGTTATATGTGAGTAAAGGAAAAGTGGGAACCAGGTATATTAAATTTTCCCTGAAGTTGAGTAGAGGAAGCAAAATGATTGTTTTTGTGTAACTGATCAATTTCAGAAAGGCCATTCATGACCCAAGTGTGAAAGTCTCTATCGGGCAATGACGGAGGGAACAGAATATTTCTATGAATTGCAAGTATGAGAAGAGGGGTTTCCAAATTAGGTATTGATGACAGAAAATGAGATAAAAATGTAGTATCATCAACATTTGAAGCATAAATATTGGCTAGGATAAGGTGTTGAAAATAGTTTACCTGTCACAATGATATATCTACCCCTGTGGTCTCTGGTAATCTGAGGTACCTCAAAGGGAATGGATATGTTTATTAATATGGCAGCACCTCTTGACTTATGATGTAAATTAGAATGGTATAATTGGCTGACCCAGTCTTTAAGTTACCTAAAATGGGCACAGTTCCTAAGATGTGTTTCTTGGAGGAAAGTGAAGCCTACCCCCAACTGGTTCAGGTGAGAAAGGACTCTTTTACACTTTATGAAATTATTGACTCCTTTCACATTCCATCTAATGTGTTTTAACGCCCCCACCCTACTCCCGCCAGCATCAGGACTCTAACTGGTAGCCATTTACAAAATGTGTCATTATATTAATGATAACCCAAAATGTATAGCTGTAGGTGAAAAAAGGAACACATATACATATATACATGTACATATACACACCCCACCTGGCAGTACCTCCCAAAATGAGGTACATACCACTGAAGAACATCTTCACCATTCACAAAGTGCATCGTGGATCAGATCAAACTAACAAACTAAATCCACTGCACTGCCATTAATCCAAACATGACATACGAAAATGAGAAAAAACAAACCATCCAAACATAATGTATGAAAACTGGCTGCAGTAAGATTGTATATTATTAGGGAATTACTCAAAAATGCATTAAATTTTAAAACTGTAGTTAAAGATACACTGGCGTTTTTAGCAGAGAGCTACATATTGTGTTCCATACATTGAACCAAGTTGAGAGGAAACATAGATACCAGTCTACCAGTCATTATTACAATCACAATCATAAAAATAAATGTTTCAGTGACTGAAATGGTTTGTTTATCACACAGGCCCATACGGTTTCAGCATGGTATAAATTTAGCCCATAATTAGTTATGTATAATAGAGTGTAAAGACATCGTATAAAAGCAGAATTAGGTTATCCAGAGAGGGGAGGTTATGAAAGGAGTTTTACAGCAGAAACCTACAGGCCTACAGGTGCTTTTGTCACTTTGAAGCCTTCCACAGCCCAGTAATGTGAGAGTGAGGCTTCATGAAACCCAAAATGGGAGGAGCTATCCTATGCTCACTGATATTCTGTATAACCCAGTTAAAAGGCATAGCATAAAAGCAGTATGAACTCACGTTAAAGTTCCGGGTCCTCAAGGCACCATCAGCCTTCAAGGTACTGTTGAATATGAGCAATTGCATCATCCAGGATGGTGAAGAAGCGGTGAGAGTCCCTAAAAGATAGCCGGAGACGAGCGGGGTAAAGAAGGCAGTATTTCACCTCAGAATGATGAGCCTTCAGAAACTGCTTCACCTTTCCAAATGTGATGCGTTGCCTCGACATGGTTGGAGCATAGACCGAGAAAATGAAGAATATGGAAATTTGCCCTGGAAAATTAGGGCTCCATCACGGGCCTTTTGCAGAATCTCACCTTCACGTGATGAAAGTGAACCCTGATTATAAAAGGATGGGGTCCCTCCCCAGCGTTAGGCTTTGGCTGAAGGGACCTGTGGCAGCGATGGAGCAGTGGTGTGTCGGCGAGCGAAAGACAGTCCTTAAACAGCTGAGCCACGGACTCAGGAGGCCTGATACCCTCCACTCCCTCCACCATCCCCTCAATCCGTAGGCTGTGTTGAGGCAGAGCGCCACTTCTGCACCTGGTGGTGTAACGCTGTAATAGCAGGGAGGAAGCTACAGTTCGGTATCAGATCCTGACCTGAGCAGCTCTGACCAGTGCTGTTTAACACATATGTGACGGCCCTATAAATGTGATTGGTTGTTCAAAATTGGGACAAATAAATGATTACATTAAAAACAGTGAAAAGGAAATGTCAAACAGAGAAACTCAGAGCTGCTCTTGATTTAATCTGTCAGTAATATGAGAGGTGAAACATCCCAGTGATCCCATTGCCAACAGAAGGCTCTTCACTGTGCTCATATCATAACTACAGTGTGAAATGCTGAGAAAGGAACTGATCACTGTGATACAGGGAAACACTGACAGTGATACAGTCTTTCTTTTTAATTTCACATGGAGAATCTGTGTCTGAATCACTCCCTGTGTTTGACCGTGAGACACACAGAGATCGGTCTGTCAGTTAGCATGAAAATCTGTTGATGTGCCCCATGATTTTTTAAATCTATTTTTAAATTTTATTCTTACTGCTTTTATTTGGAAATATATTGTATATTGTACCTGCATAGTATATCCAATGTTTGTACCTCACTGGATTCAGTAGACCCAGGCATTCATGCTCTTGCCATGATACAAATATGCAGTAAAACCTAAAAGTTATTCTCTATTTATTAAAGAACTGACATAAATAAAAAAAAATATTGCCATTCCATAAAATAATCGTTTTGGTGTCATAATGGTGTCAATAATCAGCTGTTCGCACACAATGGGCCAATGGGAGAAGGTGGTCACACACAATAGGCGAATGGGAGGAGGTGGTCACACACAAAGGGCCAATGGGAGGAGGTGGTCATACACAATGGGCCAATGGGAGAAGGTGGTCACACACAATGGGCCAATGGGAGAAGGTGGTCACACACAATGGATCATTGAGATGTATTCGCGGTCCCTTTTCTGCACATTTTGAGTGCAGAAGAGGAGAGAAATCATTCAAAACTGTTTAAATCACTTATGAACACACAGATGAATTATTCTAGAACTTTCTGAATGGAAACAGCTACATTTGGCATCAATGAGATATAGGTTAAACAGGCACATCAAGAGGTCAATGGAACCCTTAAACTGCCTGTTTCTGTTGCTGTCCAGACACTGTTACACCAGTGTTAAACTGCTCTGTCTGTGTCACAGCCCATAAGCCCTAGTCTGCCTCCACAGCACTGCTACAAGTGCCTGCTGTACCCAGGAAGACCATTTGCATAGAGAAGACACTTTGCATTTGCAGCACATCCTTCAGTGCTCTGGGAGTGTTTATAGTCCTGTGAGTTTAACACTTGATGACTGACAGCTGTCCTTCATGGCAACAGAACCCACAGCAACAATTACTTTTATCACCATCTTCATCTGGGCACTCGCTTTCTGTATTCAGGGTAACACTCATAAAACATATTCAAATTGTTATACTGTCTTCAATTTTAATGGAAGTATAAAAAGTAAATGTACTTGAAAAATATAAAATAACTGCCTGGGCAATAATGTGACATTCTAATGTTACAATGGATAATATAAGTATTTATATTTTTTATTCTTCCCTTCAGAATCCACAGGACAGGTGACTGTGACTCAGACTCCTGCTGGTAAATCTGCTCTCGTAGGAGACACTGTCACCCTGAGCTGTAGATCCAGCACTGCTGTTTATGTCAATGGTGGTAAGCACTGCCTAGCCTGGTACCAGCAGAAACCTGGAGAAGCTCCTAAACTCCTGATCTATGGGGCAACATCTCGTTACTCAGGGATTCCTGATCGATTCAGTGGCAGTGGATCTGGGACTGACTTCACTCTGACCATCAGTGGAGTCCAGGCTGAAGATGCAGGAGATTACTACTGTCAGAGTTTACACAGTGGCCCTGTGTTCACACAGTGATAGAGAGCTGTACAAAAACCTCCCTCAGTCAGACTGCACAGAGACTGCACTGCTGCAGCCGGGACCTACTGCAGGTGCTGAGGGGGGAGGCACTGACCCGGGACACTGAGGGGTTCTGCTCCAGCACACTGAGCTTCAATGATTCAATAAACTCTCACACATCTAATAAACATCTACTACACAAAAATACTGAGACTGAATTTTAGTCAGGATATCCGAGCCTTGAGAGGGAATGACAGTTATTTCCAACTCAAATGACAATGAATACAATTCAAATATGTCTGATCAATCAGTGAAATGCCATTTTGTATTATATGATAATATTTTGAATGTTTTGTAGCTGAACATCACAAATCTGTGGAAAGAGTAGAAGTGAACTCCCTGTCCTGGACAGTCAAGAGGAATTACATAACTGTCCATAGTGCTGATCAGAGATGGAGGCTCTCTCTTCATTTTGGGAGAGACTGACAGGGCATTGGAGTTTGAAAATGCAGATTGCTCTTTGACAGATTTATGTATTTATCAATACCATCATACCACAGCAACTGGTGGAGAAGCTGGATGTGGACACTGCCACCTGTAACTGGATCCTGGACTTCCTGACACAAAGGCAGCAGACAGTCAGAGTCTGCAGCCACACATCAGGTACCACCTCAGTGAGCACAGGCTCACCCCAGGGCTGCGTCCTGAGCCCCCTGCTGTTCACCCTGCTGACCCACGACTGTGCTGCCAGATTCAGCAACAACCACATCATCAAGTTCGCTGATGACACAACAGTTGTGGGTCTCATCAGCAAAGGTGATGAGTCAGCATACAGGATGGAGGTGGAGCAGCTGACAGCGAGGCGCAACAGAAACAACCTCTCTCTGAATGTCGACAAGACTAAGGAGATGGTCATCGACTTCAGAAAATCCCGCACGGACCACCACCCCTGCTGACCGTAGATGGCACGATTGTGGAGAGGGTCAGTAGCATCAATTTCCTGGGAGCATACATGGCAAACGATCTGACCTCGACCACCAACACCATGGCCATCGCCAAGAAGGCCCAACAGGCCAGTCTCCCCATTCCGGCCCTCACCACCTTCTCCAGGGGCACCATTGAAAGTGTTCTGACCTATTGTATCACTGCCTGGTTCTGAAGAAAGTGCAAAACCTCCAAACAGAAACAGCTGAGCAGGTTGTTGGTGTCCCTCTCCCCTCCCTGCTGGAGATCTTCAACCAGCGCTGCACCCACAGAACCTCCAGCATCACCAAGGACCCGACCACCCCTCCCCCAGCCTGTTTTCCCTCCTGCCATCTGGGAAGAGGTACAGAAGTATCCGTACCAGGACCAGCAGGTTTCTAAACAGCGTCATACGCCAGGCTGTGAGGATCAAAAGCATTCTTGCACCCCCCTCCACCACTAAACCATTAACTCCCCATAGTACCAGATACTTCTCTCCACTAGTGCCATTTTCACACTGCATAATGCACTTTATGTATAGACAAAGGTCATTTACAGTATATGCTGCTATTCCCCTCCATATATACTGCTAATTTTCTTTTTTTCTTTAGTGCACCATGTGTATTGGGTTGTATTGCACGTATGTATTGTGTATAGCTACATGTTGTTTATTGCTTATTGTATTTTTTTATATTTTATACAAGTCTTTTTATAAAAGCTCTTTTAATTCTCTATTTTAATTTATGTACACTGTTGCCCTAGGAGGAACGGTATTTCATTCTTGATTGTATGTAAGTGCAAGAAAAATGACAAGAAAGAAATCTTGAATTTTCAATAGCTGTTCTTCTCCTCAAGACAACCGTCGTACAGTTTTGCAAAACATCTTGCACTCTGCACAATCTCTTCTAGTTGCCCCAGTATTTTTCCACCAGATGCGCACATAAGTTTGCACAGGGTCATCTTTAGAAAAACAATTCATTTATATTACATGCACTTAACCTTTTTTGCCCTCTTCATGCTGAGGGCCCTCCCAATATGTTACTCTGTTAAATGCAGGCTGGAAGAAGGGGTGCAACGTAGTCTCTGTGGTGCAATAGGTCTAGTGCGTTTGGCTGTTAACAGAAAGGTTGGTGGTTTGAGCCCACCCAGGGATGACAGAACTTTCTCTCCTTCCTTATTGTAGAAATTTGGCAAGGCTCTTGGCCATCACATGACCTCTCAATCATGTACCGACCGTCGTTCCCCCAGAGACCAGCTGAAAAGACCTTCCTCACCAAATCCATTCAACTCCAGCTCCTGAACAGTCGTTTGGAGTTTGTATCTCAGCGCCGAACTCTCTTAAAGAAGCTCAGGTCTGGGACAAGGGATGAAGTCAGTAGTGAAAACGGGCAGATGCCGTGCTTTGGGGCTGGCGTGGGTATGTGGGTCAAACAGCATGGGGAGAAACGCCCATCCGCTGCCAATCCCT
>JAFBMS010001045.1:0-49575 GCA_019788955.1 Albula glossodonta
AAATACAATTTACTGCAATTCATTTGTATTGCAGTTTATACTTCATGGCAGACTGTGCTTGTTTCTTTTCCTACCTTTTTCCCACTGCTTGAAGGAATTTCAGTGAGATAAAAAACCAGCAGTACTCAGCAATGGGCTCTCATGGCCATACTGCCACTGTTATACACAGCCCCTGAGGAAGCTTGATGTGAAAGTGCTGTGAAATATGCTTCCAATTTAACAAATGACAGGAAATGTATCCACAGTGGCAGGTCCTTGAGTGAAGATTTGGGTCATAAATGAAGGAGTGGCCTTTTCCTCTCACTCAGCCCCATATGGATAATTACAAATTGTCACTTAAACCTCTTTGGCAGAGTTTGTGGAGTGATCCATCTTCACTCTCTGGCCTTTTTCAATTGGCTGTCTGAGCTGTGATGCCCTGCATATTATATGGCATGATTGGTGCTATTCTGTGCTGATTGCAAGTCAATCATAAAATGGAGAGTGACACTCTGGCACTGCTGTGATAGAGTGATACACTGGCACTGCTGTGATAGTGAGTGATACACTGATACTGCTATGACAGAGAGTGACACACTGGTACTGCTGGTATAGAGTGATACACTGGCACTGCTGTGATAGTGAGTGATACACTGATACTGCTCTGACAGAGAGTGGCACACTGGTATTGCTGTGATGGAGTGATGCACTGGTACTGCTGTGATAGAGAGTGATACACTGGTACAGCTGTGGTAGAGTGATGCACTGGCACTGCTGTAATAGAGTGATACACTGGCACTGCTATGACAGAGAGTAACACAGTGGTACTGTTGTGATAGAGTGATACACTGGTAGTGCTGTGGTAGAGTGATACACTGGTACAGCTATGATTGAAAGTGACATACTGGTGCTGGTTTTGGTAGGGTGATACACTGGCACTGCTGCGGTAGAGAATGACTCATTGGTACCGCTATGACAGAGAGTGATACACTGGTATTGCTGTGGTAGAGAGTGACACACTGGTACTGCTGGAATAAAGTGATACACTGGTACTGCTACATATTTTATGCTAATTTACAATTTAATTTATTTAAATCAAAGACAGAAGGATGGATAGAAAGACTGTGAAAAAACCCCAGAGCTACAAATTCCAAGAAATATACAGAGCAGCTCTGACTGGCTCATATGGTGAGGAAGCCTTGTGCTCAGGGTTAAAGTCCATTACTGGCATGGCCAGAGCTCTGCATTGGCAAGGCAACAGCTGGCTCAGTCTTGCCAGGGAATGATGGGACAATGCCGTTTAAGTTCATCTTATCGCCTTTGGGTGGGGCAGCTGACGATGCAGGAACTGCATAAATGCTGTATTTGCCATCCGAATGACATAGGTAGCAGGTCACTGGACAGAAGTGAGGGCCAGCATGACATGAATCAGACACACCTCATGTCATCCTCCTCCTGAGGTGGCAGAAGCAGATTGCAGCAGAGGACTAAATGGTTTGTGCGGGCAAATCTTTCAAAATAACCCCACAGATCTACAGATTCAGAGAAAGATAAAAACTGGGGGAATAAATTGAGTAATATCACATAACTATGGATTAAAAGTGGCTTAAAAGTATTCAATAATAGTTCACAGGCACCTACATTAGGGAAGTGTGTGATTTTTGCTAAAGCTTCATTGCTGCCTTAATGTTTAAAATGAAGCCTGATCCTCCATCCCAAACTGGGAAAAAGTTAGAAGACTATCTTCAATTTGAATTTCCAAGCAGCATTAGAGGTTTTGCTCACATAATTCAGTGCATCTCTCTGCGAAGAGGGCTCCCAAGAAGCCACAGATCTGTTAAGTTTATAGCTTGGAATACAGCATACTGCTTGTGTCTCTGACCTCTGACCCTGCCAGGTGAGCTTCATCTGCACTTCATATGGCAATGGAAAATACCACCTGACCACTTGGGTATAAAACCTAATTGGAAATGATACCAAGCGTTTGCCTTTACCAGCTCGGAGGTCAGGACAGAGGTGGTCAATAGCAGACTAGCATGCAAGATGTGTCAGACAAACACGAGGGAGCATAGAAGCTCTGCAGAGCAGAGGAAGGTATGCAGCAAAAGCATTTAAAGAATGTGGCAGACAAGTCCAACAGCACCAGAATAATGTGCTTTAGGACCTTAAGGTTCTTTGGGGATATTCTCAGCACTAACGCGGATCAAAATAGTTACACAATTCTGACAGATTAAGCTCCTGTCAATGGCACTGAAGTGAAATATGTCAATTTTTAGTAATGTAAAGTCTGAAAATGGCTTTGTGATCAGTGAGGAGCTGTGGAAAGATTCAGGGTTACTGGCCCTTGGTGCCAGGCAGCGCCGGACCAGCCCTCAGCCTGCACACAGCATTCCTGCATAAGCCCATTTGCTACACTCATCTCTACGCTCTCTCTGCTCTGCACATGGCAGATTTATGGCTGTTTTCTGGCCTGGATCCAGGGTACCTCTAACATCACATCTGGAGTCTGCTCTCCCAGCTCCACCTGGCCAGAGAGAGAGGCCTGCTCTCAATCACAGTGCAGAAAAACCTGCATCATTACAGTCCCTCTCATATGCAGAAAAACCTGCATCATTACAGTCCCTCTAATATGCAGAAAAACCTGCATCATTAAAGTCCCTCTCATATGCATTAAAACCTGCATCATTACAGTCCCTCTCATATGCAGAAAAACCTGCACCATTACAGTCCCTCTCATATGCAGAAAAACCTGCATCATTACAGTCCCTCTCATATGCAGAAAAACCTGCATCATTACAGTCCCTCTCATATGCAGAAAAACCTGCATCATTACAGTCCCTCTCATATGCAGAAAAACCTGCATCATTACAGTCCCTCTCATATGCAGAAAAACCTGCATCATTACAGCCCCTGTCATATGCAGAAACACCTGCATCATTACAGCCCCTGTCATATGCAGAAACACCTGCATCATTACAGCCCCTCTCATATGCAGAAAAACCTGCATCATTACAGCCCTGTCATATGCAGAAACACTTGCATCATTACAGTCCCTCTCATATGCAGAAACACCTGCATCATTACATTCCCTCTCATATGCAGAAAAACCTGCATCATTACATCCCTGTCATATGCAGAAACACCTGCATCACTACAATCCCTGTCATATGCATTAAAACCTGCATCATTACAGTCCCTCTCAAATGCAGAAAAACCTGCATCATTACAGTCCCTCTCATATGCAGAAAAACCTGCATCATTACAGTCCCTCTCACATGCAGAAAAACCTGCACCATTACAGTCCCTCTCAAATGCAGAAAAACCTGCATCATTACAGCCCCTCTCATATGCAGAAAAACCTGCATCATTAAAGTCCCTCTCATATGCAGAAAAACCTGCACCATTACAGCCCCTCTCATATGCAGAAAAACCTCCTGTTGGTATCTGCACAGCTACAACTCCATTGCCTCTGTGGATGAGAGCCTGCTATAGAAATCACTGCAGTATTTTTTGATTTCCAAACTGGGTTTGTTATACATAAACCAATCCGTCCATAAAACTCTGTTTTAGAAGCTTTATTTCATTTATTGATTGATATTGAAGGATAATAGTAATAGTAATTGGGTTAATGTAAAGAGTAGTAGTAGTCAAGTTAGGGCTATTAGTAATAGCAGCAGTAGTAATCTGGTTTGTGTTAGTAGTAACAGTAGTAGTCGGGTTAGGTTTGGTAGTAGTAGAAGTCAGGTTAATGATAGTGGACTGTACAGTGCTGTAAGGACAACATTTCATTAGGATCTCCTTGTGCTAGTTTTGGGGTGTTTCAGTGCAGGTGGAGAACTGAGGACTTTTTTCCAGTTCTCACAGCTTGGCAGCCATGACAGCACACTTAGTTTTTTGTTGTCAGAATTCTTAGAATTGCTGAGGGTGGTGGGGTGGGATCCTGGCACACTGTATCTAGTGCACCAGTAATATGACTCACAGGAACTCCAAAATTGGCCAGCAGGATGTGGTTTTCACAGTTTCACAGCTATAGGTAAATGCCACTGAATTCCTCTGCAATGCCCCTGATAAGGTAGGGTCTCCTACCACAAGGCAATGACAACATCAGCTGTCCTTCAAAAACAATTACAAACATAACCTTGGAATTCCTAGTTTCTGATATATTTGGGTCAGCATATTGTTTAGTCTGAGATAGTGGCACTTTGTCCCAAACCCTGAGCAATTGCAGATATAACACAAGCCACAAAAATATAAGAGGGTACCTACTGAAGAACAAAACAATCTAGCACTAAACACATACTTCAAGTCTTGACCTTACTAAAAATTTCACAGACCAAGTCAAGAAATTGAACCTTAAAAAAGCACAGTCCCTTAGCGCTGGCTTCCCAGAAAATAATTTTAAATTAGTTCAGTGAAAAACATAGCAGAGAGTTAAAGCTGTAATTGGATGTATTAAAACAGTCATTAGCTATTTTTAACCACCAATGTAGTGTAATGGATCAGGGCCTGAACTGTTAACTCTAAGGTAGTGGGTTTGAATCCCAGGTAGGACATGGCTGCAGTACCCCTCATGGAGGTACTTTCCCTGAATATATTATTTGTTAAATTGATAGTGTGCAGAAGCACTTGCTCTGGTTACAATTGTCTGTCAAATATTCCCTGTGCATTCCTTATTCCCAAACCTATGGCACCCTTTTATGTAGGTTGCAAGCCTTATGAAATGTCTTTTAATGGAAGGTAACCCGACCCCATGGTGGGCTGTGGAATGCAGTGTCTCTCAGTTTCATCAGGGTGAAACACAATCCAAGCCCTGGCTTTGTTAGACTGAGTGTGTAAGCCTGCTCCTGGCTCTCTCAGCGCTGCTCTGCGCTAGTAGGGACGTCCTTGCTCAATCAAATGCTCTGGAGTCATGACTGTCCCAGCCAGCCCCTCTGTCTTGCACATGATAAGGTCTTGTGTCATAAAATCTGTTGATTCCTGTTGCTTAGGACAATTGGTATTAGTTAAGAGAAAAGCCATAAGAATGAAAGGGGAAGGGGGTAGCTATAGAAGAAGTGTTTGAACAATTTAAAAAATCTCAGTCAGGACTCAGTTTTGCCTGCATAAAGAGAATATGTGTGTGCGTGTAAGACAGCATTCAGAGTGAACAGTGAACATGTTTGTTAAAATGGATCGACATATGTGGTGTTTCTGTGTTGTTTTAACTAGACACCCCACAGGAGTGAACCCCCATTTTGCTTTGTGTGAATGTGTAATTCAAAATGTGAAACTTCAAACAGCAAAGAGTCAATGGAAATTAGGCACTGGAAACACAATGCAATGTTTCATCATAAGTCAACCTCTTTGAGCCTAAAGATAAGCTGACTTCATTCAGTTCCTGCTACAGCTGGGGCAGCAGCACACAGCCCGTGGCTGTGTGAATAACCTGAGTGAGCGTGGCCCCAGGATGATGACTGCGCTGTGACCCCGCTGGGCCTGCTGCCGCTGGCATGGCCAGTGCTGTTAGATCGATGGCAGTCAACGCACCCAGTTCCACAGCGCTGCATGTTGTGACAGTGCAGGGCCCTTTTGTGGAGAGTTCCTCCGTAAATCTGTCCCTCTCTGGCCACACAAAGGCCCTTCCTTTTATGGCTCTAGAGAGGGGGGTTCCTGAATAAACAATCAGGCCATCAAACCTCACTGCTCCCACATTCTTTCTCAGGCCATCCTAGCAGCTGGTGCAAAGCATTATGGGGGATGTCCCTTTGTTATCTTTGCCAACTGTTGTGCTCAGCCAGGCCTCACTGCTGAGCTACTCTCATTCTACCAGCTCTGCACTTTACAGTTGTGTTGGTTAAGCCCACACAAAGCATGGCCATGCTTATCACAGGGAGGTCATTCCACTCACACGGCATGATGCTGTAATTTTTCCCTTCAACCTTGCAGTTGTCAGTGTGTTGTTTTTCACTCTAGATAAGTGAACAAAATGGCGGTAATGTATTGCCATATATAATTAAGCAATTGATAAAGCAGATCAAGTACATTTCATAGTCCATTCTGAGAATTGTCATATACATTAGATATTAGCTTACAAGGTTTCCATCTGTACTCCAAATTCAGACTGAACTAATTTCCCAAATGAAAAAGCCAAGACTTAATATCAGTCAACTGACTGAGGAGGGTGGAGCCTTCAGTGCTTATTGAAAATCCAGTGCTTCAGTGCATCAAACAGACAGCGGTGTGACTGCAGACAGTGGTGTGACTGCGCTCAGCTCTGCGCGTGCCATGCGTATCATCTGGTGAGGTGTGTCATTTCCTGTGTCTTTCTCTTGCCAACCCTACAGGCACAGTGAGTAATGTTTCACCAATGAAAAATCAAATGGCACACTTAGATCTGGGTGGATCATACACATGCTGCTGGAGCATCCAAATGGCCTGCCCTGTTTCAGTCACATGACCAGCAGAACTGGTTCTGATTGGTCTTCCCTGTTTTAGTCACATGGTCAGTGGATATGGCTTTGCATTGTGTGAACTGTGCAGTGAAGCCTGTCCTAGGATCAGAGCTTCATTCTCCACTTGGCTCTGAAGTCAACACTTCCTTCCAGTGGGTATTGTCTGCTGCAGCTCAGATTGAGCTATTGTTGTTAAAAATAATTTTACATTGGAAAGCAGATGCCTGGAAGAGGACAGATACAGATCAGTCTGATGCAACTGAGGGGCTAGACCCTCAAATGCAATATATTGCAGGACATTTGTAAATAAAAGAAAAAAGGAGGGGAATGTTCAATGAAAAATGCATTTTGACATTTTCTGCCACTCAGTTTCTATGCTAAATATCTGTTTTACAGAATAAGAAACAAATATAAGTGTCAGTAAAACCATGACTTCAGTCAATACCATAACATTTCAGTTGTGAAGGGGCAGTTGTGAGTTAGTGGTGCTGAGACAGACTGAAGCGCAGACCCAGCTCCTGACCTCAGTTACCCATCCAGTGTAATTCAGGTTCAGAGTTCTACAAACAAATCGGACAATGTCCTTTCCAGAGTGTGTCTCTCCCAAAATAATTAATTTTCCAGGTGACAATGATTTCCCACAGGAACTGTGGACACAGTCAATTTTTTAACGTTATTTTTTGGGATTTTCCCACTATATTTGACAGTTATGGTAGAGAGGCAAACAGGAAATGAAGGAGGGAGAGAGAGGGGAGGACGTGCAGCAAAGGGCCCAGGCTGGATTCAAACCTAGCTGCTGGCATGTGCTCTACCAGATGAGCTGCTGGGGTTTGCCAAGGATACAGTCAATTTTATAATTTCTCAAGTATCACTGCATCTTGATGGTGTCTCTGTGGCTTTGAGTGCAGTCACCGGACACAAGACACTATCGATGCTGATCGATCTTTTGATACATATATAAAAAAACAGTTGTAAAAGTGCTTATTTCCATCTTCCAAAATCAGGAACTTTCTATCAGCACGTAATGCTGGAAAGTTAGTCCATGCTTTTGTTACTTCCAGACTGGAGTATTGTAATGCCCTCTTGTCAGGGTGTGCAAATGGCTCCCTAAAGCCCCTCCAGCTGGTTCATAATGCAGCTGCCCTAAAAAAACAAAACGCTTTCAGCACAACACCCCTAGCTGCTCTTCATTGGCTACCCATCAAATTTCACATTGATTTCAAAGTACTACTTCTCATGTATGAGGTTGTAAATGGGCTTGGCTCTCTCTTATCTTAAGGATCTTCTCCACCCTTATATTCCCCAGCGATCACTTCACTCCCAAAATGCAGGATTTCTCATTGTTCAGAGAGTGGGTAAAAGTACCATAAGCGGCAGAGCCTTTTCATATCGAGCCCCTCTCCTAAGGAACAGCTTATCCACAACTTCAGGGAGCAGACTCTGTCTACCTAAAAGACTAGGTGCAAAATATACCAAAACACAAAGACACGGCATGGATCAAAGAGTCTCTGGTAGACTGAGTGGCCATTGTTGTCACTACGTCATGGAATAGAGACTCTGTGTGGTGTGGTGTTGACTGCCTTAGGATCATCCTCTTGACTGTGCTGATGTCAGGAGGTGAGCCTGATTATCCCCGCCTTCCCTAGGTGAGTACCTTGTATGGATAATTATTAGCACGGGTGCAGTGTGGGCTGGGAAATTGAATGAATGACTGTTCTGCTGGGGAGCTCGTTGCGCACCTGAAGTCGTTCTGCTGCAGGTATAAGAGCATGGTGATCGCTTAGGTTGGTGCACAGATAACTCAGGAAACACAGTGCGGCCTGAGACATGGCTGGCTTTTAAACTTTGGGGTTATCTTTCAGTTTGTTAGTTAGTTTTGATTTGAATTATTAGTTTTTTCCTTTTTGTCTGGAAGTCCATTCACCAGCATTGTCATTGTTGAAAATTATTTCGGTTTTTATTTTAATTTTGTTTGGTTGCTTTTGTAATTTTTTTTAGGATTTATGTTTGGGAAAAAGATCCAGGGGGATCCTGTGTGTGCATGTGTATGCGTGCTTGGGTGTGTGTGCGTGTGTGTGTGTGTGTGTGTATGTGTGTGTGTAGCAGGCAGAGTGCTGCCGCAGGAAAGCAGGATGCTGCTGGGAGATGGAGATGGAGATGGGGCTGGATAGGGAAGCAGTGAGGACAGTACAGCAGAGCGGAGGGCAGGGGAACCCCAGGGCTGGGCAGAAGGCGTGGTGGGGCACGGCCTGTTTTAGTAAGGGACAAAATCTAGTCAAACAAACTGTGTGTGTGAGCATGTTCCTCTTATTGTCTGTCCAGCCCGAATAAACTGGTGGCACGTGTCATGCTCCTTTTCCCTCTCCAAAGGTTTCTGCTCCAGCTATAGATGCCGTGTCGCAGACAGCAGAGGCGGTGGTCTAGCAAACGAGCAGCGGCACAATGTTGTGGGTTTTTGTTTATGTTTTGGTCTTTATTGTGGGGCACAGAGGAGGGTCTGCAACAAGGCCTGCGCACCACCCTTTTTTTCCCTTTGTGTTGTGCTGTGTGAGAGAGGTGTGTGTTTGTGTGTGTGTGGGTCTCCCCATCCCCAGAGCATGACACCTTGGGCTGCCAAGGAGGGTCCTTGCCGGTGCTGTGCATGAACTCTGGGGGAACACCATGTTATCCATAGCATGGCCTGGAGCAGACAGTGCTGTAGAACACCATGTTACCCATAGCATAACTTGGAGCAGACAGTGCTGTAGAACACCATGTTACCCATAGCATGGCCTGGAACAGACAGTGCTGTAGAACACCAAGTTATCCATAGCATGGCCTGGAGCAGACAGTGCTGCAGCACACCATGTTATCCATTGCATGGCCTGGAGTAGACAGTGCTGTAGAACACCATGTTATCCATAGCATGGCCTGGAGCATGCCACCCTACACAACCTACAGACCTACCCTATACACCTGCCACACCCTACACACCCTACACACCTACCCTACACATCTGCCAGACCCCTCCACTCTGCCACCTCTGGAAGCCTGATGTCTCCCCCTCTCCGCTCCTGCTCTTCCAGGTCACGTCTGCCGTCTGTCTTGGCCCCCCGGTGGTGGAATGACCTTCCCTTGGAGGTCAGAATGGCAGAGACACTGGCCACCTTTAAGCGCAGACTTCACCTCTTCAGGCTGCACCTCTCCCTTCCCCTCCCTTGCTCTTTGTAATGTTCACTGCACTTATCTGTACTTGTTTTTAACTGTAATTAGTTTTTAACCTAGGTTGTTGTGGTTAATTTTCTCCTTCCCTAGATTAGCCTATTAGGGGGTCCTGATCTATTCTGTCACCTATGGCACTTGGGATTTTACCCCTCTTTCGGGTTATCTTTCCACTTTTTGTACCATTCATATGCACTTTGCCTGGTAAGTCGCTCTGGATAAGAACATCTAACAAATGCCTTTAATGTAATGTAATGCACCAGTACAGTAGCTCTTAAGTCTGAGAACTGAACATGAGTTCATGCTGTAAGAGTGCACCGGGACTGTAGCTCTTAAATCTGAGATGGCATTGAAGCCATGTTCATGTGATAGTCTGATTCATACTGGGACATAATTCAAAGCTTTAACATTTGTTTAGACACAAGAATATTCACTTCAACTGTATGTCCTGAGAAAACACAATTGTTATTATGTTTAGGATGTCATTAGGTAAACTAAGGCCATGAGTTTTTCTGGAACATGTGATCTAGGAAGTGTTTAACCTGTATTTCAGTCCTTATCCTCACCTGAGGACCACCTGCAGAGCTTCTTAATTAATACCTGAGGATCAACTGCAGAGCTTCTTAACAGTGTTACAAATACCTCATTGTCTAATTAAACATTATAATAGTTTTTTCATCATAGTTATATATTATGAATAGTTTTCATAGTTATTAGAGAACATGCAGTATGAGGAAAGAATGAAGGAATGAGTATGTCTGAGTATATGCAGTGGGTTGGGTGAGGGGACACTAAAAAGCACAAGACATAAAATAAATAAAAAAAAAGAATGCCTGAAATTCTGAATTGTGCCTAATTTTTAAAAAATTCTGGTTTTGTTGCTCCTTCTTTAAGCAGACAAGCTTTTCAGTGCTGGGGCAAGGTTGTTGAGGAAGAGCTTATTGAGGACAGAAAGGACTGCTTCTTCCTCCTCATCGTAAGGCTTACTGAGGACAGAATGGACTGCTTCTGTAAATGAACCATCCAGCCTCATCCTCCTCTGCTTCGATGCTCATTTTTGAGGCTGGGGGATCTGGAATGACTTTCTTTGCTGGGGAGGACAAACTAGAAGAAATATATGGGAAACCTGAGAGAAGGGGTGAATGGAATAGCTGGAGCTGCTCCAGAGGCTGTGGTGTAGGGGGTGAATGGAATAACTGGAGCTGCTCCAGAGGCTGTGGTGTAGGGGGGTGAATGGAATAGCTGAGGCTGAACCAGAGGCTGAGCTGAAAGGGGTGAATGGAATAGTTGGAGCTGCTCCAGAGGCTGGGGTGTAGGGGGTGAATGGAATAGCTGGAGCTGCTCCAGAGGCTGTGGTGTAGGGGGGTGAATGGAATAGCTGGAGATGCTCCAGTGGCTGGGGTGTAGGGGGTGAATGGAATAGCTGGAGCTGCTCCAGAGGCTGGGGTATAGGGGGGTGAATGGAATAGCTGAGGCTGCACCAGAGGCTGGGCTGATAGGGATGAATGGAATAGCAGGAGCTGCTCCGGTGGCTAGGGTGTAGGGGGTGAATGGAATAGCTGGAGCTGCTCCGGAGGCTATGGTGTAGGGGTCAATGGAATAGCTGGAGCTGCTCCAGAGGCTGGGGTGTAGGAGGTGAATGGAATAGCTGGAGCTGCTCCAGAGGCTGTGGTGTAGGGGGGTGAATGGAATAGCTGGAGCTGCTCCAGAGGCTGGGGTGTAGGGGGGGGAATGGAATAGCTGGAGCTGCTCCAGAGGCTGGGGTGTAGGGGGGTGAATGGAATAGCTGAGGCTGCACCAGAGGCTGGGCTGAAAGGGGTTAATGGAATAGCTGGAGCTGCTCCAGAGGCTGGGGTGTAGAGGGTGAATGGAATAGCTGGAGCTGCTCCAGAGGCTAGGCTGTGGGGGTTGTCTCAGGCACTTTCATGGCCCTTTGGGTGCTGGGGCCTCACTGGGGGCTCCCACAGCCCTGTACCTTTATCCCTTTATCTGAGACAGTAACAAACAGAGCACCCTCCCCCCCCCCCCCCCCCCCCCCCTCCATGTATCGCCCCTAACTCTGCGATGGGGTGACGAGCTCCTCAGGTTAAACCCCCAGCCAGCATGGGTTTTTGAGCTTGCTCCACCCTCGACCAATCCCAGCCTGAAAACAGCTTTCGTAAAAGGGGCTTGCAAGCACAAGTTCTCTGGAATGTTGTATCACCTTGGAGACCTGGAATTCCAGCGGTGAACAGGGTGTTCAACGCACCTAAACACGCGCTGACCAGGCAGGACATATACGAAAGTCTGTCTACAATAAATCTTAATTTATTAGGAAAAGAAATACAAAATACAGTACAAAACAGGCTGCTCACTGCCTGTATGTTAATGAATCAGGTCAATGCCAGTGAGAGTGAGAGGACTGCATCTCAGTTCATTTTTTTAAACAGCAGTTCAGTGGGGCAATCAGCATGTGAATGAAAATTATACCTGCCACAAATACACTGTCTTTCATGATAAGAGGTGTTTCAGTACGGTTATGGAAGTGAACATATATAAACAGTTGCAGGTCCAATCTCAGTAGAATTTAGCTACAGTAAATATATAGTAAATATCCAACTGTTTAAATTCCAAAGGGTGAAACATACCAGTTATCCTGGATGTAAAGGGAAGAGCCAAGCAACAGTCAACAAGGAATCTGTTGTAAATATGCTTGTATTAAAAGCAAAGAGAAAAAGAGAAAGAAAACAAGCACAAATGTGGTTTGTGTGAGGTCACATGTTCGTTTGAGGCTGTGTTTATTAGCTTTCTGACCCTAATGTTTGTCTGTGACAGCCCTGTTTCTCTCTCAATAGCGTGGTTCCACCCACTTGGCAAGCACAAAGCACAGACACGGCACAGGGTTTCAAAAAAGGACAAACAGGAAGAAACAGTAAATATAAGGGGGCTTGCAGGCCCCCTCTTCTCACACACTTCACTAAAATTTCCTAAGCTATTTAATACATGGCACTCAAAATCTTCCTCCTTCTTTCTCTTAGATTGTATGGTAACATACATGTTTTAACAACATTATAAACTTGGAGATTCTGTAATGTTTTCATATCATTGTGTATATAGCACAAAGAATGGGGATTTTCTCCAGGATTGATCATATCAGTAATAATTTCTTCAAGTGATTTGGCATTGAGACAAGAGTTACTAATTATCCAATTTTCTAAAACAGCAGATGCTTGCCAAAGGTTTAATTTGTCTTTTTTAATGTATTGTTTCGGCCAGGCATTAGAATTTATTCACTCCTTTCTGTGGTCCATTGGCAGGTGTGGACACTGAGCTGGGTAGTGAGTGAAAGGAAAGACCCACAAAAAATGTAACAGAAACAGGCCAAAGGCCTTTTATTTACCCCTTCTTGGGTGAAAATACAAAACCAAGAATCAACCAAAACAGGGTCAAAACTCTAAAACAGCACAGCCAGGGGAAAAACAACACAGAGGCAAAAAAAAAAAAAAAAAAAAAAAAAACTCAGAACCAGCAACTTCCTCCAACCTTCATGGCTGTGTTTAAGTAGATGGCCTAATTTAAGGCAAGTGCTCGCACCTGAGTTGATTTGTAAGTCCCCACATGTGAGCCTGCCTGTTTGTGAGGCCACTGCTGTTCAATTTCCTGCATTCTCTCCAGGCTGAGGGAGGGACTTGGACCTGACAGCAATCTCATGGGAGGAGCCAAGAGGTTTGCTCCTCCCTCCACCTCTCTCAGCACCACATTTCATAATTGTATCATTGTTTATTCTCAGCTGAACTTAAACTGAATCCATCTCCCTTGTTTTTCCCAAATTATCTAGTGAAAGTTTTCCACCTCTGAATTTACACAAAATGGTGCAAATAAATACTTTGTACTGCAGGCTGATACAGTTCAGAACCTGTGAGAAACCGTTTTTCCTACGAGGACAGAGCAAATCTTGTTTTCATTTGTGAGGTTGCTCTCACCTTTTAAACTGAATAATTTGATGTGAAGGAGCTGCCAATGGGGGGAGGGAGAGAGAGGTGTGGGAGGATGGACAGATTATGGGAAATAAGAAAGCAGTATTAATGAGATTACACAGTGACTTATTCACAGAACTTTCTCTGCAGCCTAGAAGCATAAAGAAGAATATTACACACACTGTCAATATGACCAAACAGACTTCCGCTGTGCTGATCTGAGTTTTTATGATATGTAATTCTGTAATATACTTCATTGTCTTTCTGCTCTTCTCTGATTAAGGGTAAAGTTTTAGGACAGAGCCCAGTGGATCACATGTGAATGATGTTAATCCTCTCTGTTTATTAGACACATAATGAATTGCCTTGGCTGCTCCCCTTTCCATGAGCTGGATGTTTGCCATCTTATTCAGAAAAAGGCAGCACATGTTAGACAGGCTGCGACTGGAGGCAACCTTGACTGAACCCTTCATGTTCTCTCCCCATCTTTTCCAGACTGCTGTGCTTTTGGCAAGGGCTCTACTGTCAGATTAGTTGTTTGATATCTGCCGAAAGGTTAAATCTTCATATTCCTCTGGTCTCATCTGAGGATTTATAGCCTTGCTGTTCTTGCCCTTCAGCTGTACATGCGAGACCTCTGCAGTGAGAGCCCAAAGCCGTAAGAGACCAGAGCAGTGTGAGCACAAAGCAGTGAGAGACCCGTGCAGTGTGAGACCGGAGCAGTGTGAGCCCAAAGCAGTCAGAGACCAGTGCAGTGTGAGCCCAAAGCAGTGAGAGACCAGTGCAGTGCAAGCCCAGGGCAGTGAGAAACCAGGCCAGTGCGAGCCCAGGCTAGCGAGGAGGGACTATACTGTGTGTGTACTGTTTGCAAAACACTAAACACACTTTTCTACATTACACAGAAATCTAACATGATGTGACTTCTTTACCATTTCCAGGCACTGCCTTCAAAATACCACATCTATGAACAATTGATAAAACATGGCCGTCAGGCTTACAGACACTTAGGTACTTAATTGTAAACTCACCAATCAGGCATAAGCACTATAAAAAGGCAACAGGTGAGTGTACCTGTCTTCAACAAAAGTGGAAGGCAATGTTGCAGGAAGAGGAAGAGGAGAGTGAAGATGAGAGGGGGAGCCTGCAGAGGAAAAGGGCTAGGGAGAGGAAGAGGTAGAGGTGGACCAGGAGTAGGACATGGAAAACGAGGACCAAATTTATCAGATGAGATTCAAGCAACATTTTTTGACCATGTTGTAAACCATGGGTTGACATTGAGAGTGACTGGACAGAGAGTTCAACCTCAGCAGATGTACTGTTGCAACAGTAATTTGGACATTTTGACAACAGCACAGGTGAACAACAACTTTTCTTCTCTGTGTTCACATTCTCATATTTAGACAGACCACACGTTATCTCAGAGGACAAAGCATCTCATCTGCTTTGCATCCATTTGGTCTACTGTTGTGACAATGTATCTTTCCACCGATCTTCTCTGGTCCAAAACTGGTCCACAATGTCCACAATTTTCACTCCAGTACCTCCCGTCATACTCTCCCTTCTTTAGCCGCATTGATGAGTTGTTTTCAGCATGGAGGTGGAAGGTTTATGATCTCCAGCCCTATGTCAGGATACCCCTCATTCAAGCCATGGAGGAGGCCTGCGACCAAATTTATGCAGGGTCTGTGCAAGGATGGATTCGCCGTTCAAGAAGATTATTCCCTTACTGTCTTGTGACAGAGGACATGCCTGTGATGTGGACGAAGTGCTATGGCCAGATCAAGCTAGGCGAAGAGATGATGCGTAGGGTTTTTTTTTTTCATTCATGCTTTATTTTTTGTCTTCACAAATGTTTTTGCTGTGTTTATGTACTATATTCTATTTAGAATAAGTTCTGTTCTGATTTTCAGTGCAAAATGCAACCTTTGGAAATGCATGGATGTATTGAATGATTTTACAATGTGGAGAGAAATAAATATTTTCATCAGTGTGCAGTACTGGTCTTGTGTGTTGTGTTTGGTCAATATATTCATGTGCTTTAACAATATCTCTGAAAAATCAAACCCAGACTATATCATTACAAAAGTAGAAATGCTAAAAGCGTTTTAGCAGTGTGTAACTGGTTCAACTGGTGTAACTGTAATCAGATCATATGAACCATGTGTGTGCCATATGGTGACAAAGTTGGGTTTTTATAAATTATTGTATAGTTTTTGAATGAAGTGTTTCATTTTGCAAAAGATCTGAGGTGTTCTGCTACTTGTGTGTATGGTTGTGTGAATTGTGTATACAGTTTACACAAAGTGAGCCTTCTTTTCAAAATCGTGCTTAAGCACTTGTATTATAGATGTATAATATATTTAATTACATATGAGAACATTTCTCTCTCATGTTCTTCAACTTGAATTTATCATTTGCACACTAATCATCGTCCCTCCAACAGGAAGCGCAGCTAGCCTGTCACTCTCTGCATTCAAGCTGTGTTTTGCTCCTGAGTGTCACATGACATTGAAATCCTAATAAAGTTATGCCATCATCTCTTTGAACACTAAAACTCATGTAACAACATTTAACCCACTGAAATCTAAGAAAATACCATTTCTTTGGTAAGGGAAATGTATCAGCTACCCACATAACTTTGAGCAGAGGAACACGTAAGTCCAACCCTGAGAATCATTATTCACCATACATAATAATTTTAAAATGAGTAATGGGCAGAACTTTAGCTATAGATTATGAAAATTTGATATTGGCATTTCATATTTGCATAACTTTATTTTTCTCCCCCCTCCACCCCCCCCGGCCCCCCCCCCCACACCCACCTTCGAAGGACAACTTTATTTTTGTTTATGCAAGTGAATAAAGTACAAGCATTGGAAAACCAGGCGTAACAAAACAAGCCACCAAAACAGAGCAAAAACAAGAGAAAAAAATGACAAGAATAAAAGCATCACCAAGACAGATTGACGTGGGCAAGGAACAAAAGACAAAAAAATATATTTTTGAGTAACTAATTACATCCAGACTACATATGCAACAATTCTTCAATGAGATGTTTAAAATGGCGTATAACATAAGAGATCAAAATAATTATTACTCCAGCAATCACCATGCACAACTTTACAGCTGATCTTCAGCGTTCTGACTTACACATATTACAATGGAACCCTGCAGAAAATGCAAGCATATCATGTTTTTCTGGGAAATCATAATTAATAATAGATGTTGATTGCACAATAAATAATAAATGAGAGGGGGAAGCTTTGAAAATGGAGAGTGCCCCAACCGTATTGAGAGAAGAATATATATATATATATATGCTCCCTTCAGCTTTCTCACACCTTATACTGACCTGCTGCCAGTGAAAGTGGGTCAGCAGTAAAATGCTACAAAAATAATCAATAGTCTTGCTTTTGAGCCATATCTATGTTTTAATATGAAACGCAGGACACAGTCTGTAGTGCCAGCTGTCCGTTTTTCAATCATATACTGGGACATAAACTTTCAGGCCAGTGTTTCGATGTCACATAATGTTTGTATGTCGTCTGTTCTAGTTTTTATGATTATTGTTTTAATATTACTGATGTGTTGTTTTAATAAATACATATGTTTAACTTACTTTGTGCTTTCAGTAGGGTGTAGGCTTTGTTACAGCCCACACAGTTTGCAGGCGAATACAGTTTGGTAACTGTTTACAAAATCATTTAAACTGAGTTTCAGCCATTCTTTTCTGCTCCATTTGAGATCAGTGACTTTACAAACATAATGGATGTAGTATGAATTGGTAAATGATACACGTGTGTTATGTTCAAAGTAAGAAACGTAGGAATCCCATCGTTTTAATAATATGTCGAGCATATTGTCAGGGTCCATCACACTACTGTTCAGTGTGTATGGCCCAGAGCAGCATTATTTGATTGAAACTCCTACTAACATTAAATCACAGTGTTCATTACATTTTATATTAAAACGCTCCACAAAATGAATCAATATTTTAGACATGAGGTGCTAAAATGTGTTCCATTGTACAACCTCATGAAAAACAAAATTATTTCACCGATATCATTCATACAACCTAACCTTCTGATTAGATCTGTTAGTTGTTACAAGGACTGCAGCCTGAAGTTAACAAAAATGCATGTTTACAGTAAAACATTTACTGAGCTAGCTAGCCCATTGCATTTTAAAACAAGTTATGCAAGCTTATACCATAAATCAGCATCTTTTGTATTAAAATCCATACCACTCCAACCAGATTCCTTCTATAGATCCTCTAATAGGAAATTATTCTAATGTGATAATGCACAATACAATTACTGTATAATAATTTTTCACACACACACACACACACACACACACACACACACACACACGCACGTCGTGTGCAACTTACATCAGCATATTTTGGTGGGTATATTTTGTTTTTCCCAATGTCATTTCATGTACAATTTGTCTATTTATTTTGCATTACTCTACCATCTTTCCTATGTTACTATGCAGTAAAAAATACCTGAAATAGCTCATTTTGTATTGATACATTTTCCTTAAATGCAATAGGCAAATCAGTAATGGGGTACTTGTTGAGTTCAAATACAGAGTATAATCTCCCAAAGCTGAAAGTCATCCGGGGGAAAATCATATTTATTCTAATTCAAACCAAAATAAACAGGATACAGCGAACATGCTGCTTTGTACAGAGGCCCTGGATGTCTGCTGTTGCTAAGGAACTGCCTTAGAGAAGAACTTTTTTTAAATTAATTGAATCGAAACAGACTGATAAAGGGTCTCTAGTCCATTATGTATCTTGTCATCAATCAAACATAGACACAAACGAGAATACTGACTGCGTTGGCCTGCTCTGATAGCATCAGGAAGCAGGTCTCTTCTATGGAATAGCCCAAGAAGTATTTGCTCTGTTAAAATGAAGAGGTTGTTTTCTGTCCAAGGATATAATGGGCCACAAAACATTGCTCAATCTTTGCTTGATCAAGAATGTGATGTGTCTTTGGTGAACTCAACTAAACTTTAATTTTCATTCAAGATTTCTTCCACAAAATATGTTACTTTCAAGCTCTAATTACTGTATCTGAATGCTCGTAATGAAAATGTGTAAAAAAAAAAAAAAAAAAGTGTAAAAAAGCCATGTTACTCTCTCATTCAGAGCATGTCTTCTGTATTATTGATATCAAATATTGTCGAATTACAGCAAAATGTTGACCAATAAGTTTCAAAAAAGGAAACAAGAATTATTATCTGGCAATGTTGTAGTACTTGAGTCCTGGACTCCGATGCAAGCTTTGATGATTAATCAATAATGATCAAGTCATTATCACTTGTGGCAGACTGCTAATTCTGGGAGATCTGGTCCAAAACAGAGTTTTCAAACTAACCCTGTTCCATTTCAGCTGTCACCTTTCGTTTTACAGCCTGTTTTGAATTACAACAAAACAAATATGTCTGGGTTCTCACATGAATAAGAAGGGCAACTAAGGTGAGCCACTGTGGAGATGGCTGCATTTCAAACTTATTGTTAGTTTCACTGGAAAAATAGTTAGCCGTCTAACTATCATTGGACAACATATGATGATATAGTGATTAATCTCCAGTAAATTAACAAAATGATATTGAATTAGTCCTCAGTTACATCATAATTCCTTTAAACTGTCTTTACAGTCATAACACCAGTTCATCTTGATGTTATTAAGCATGTGTAAATTAACCAAAACAGGACCCCTAAAATGAGTTTTGAACAAAATCATTGATGAAGTGGCGCTGTGATTCGTTTTACTCTGACTCTGTCTCATGCTCAGCACATGACTTTGCGGCCCTCATATGGAAAAGGCATAAAAATTAAATGTACATTGGGAAGGCCTGAGGTACATCTACCAGAAAGTAATATAAACAAAATGATTTATTTATCATGACATGCTTCAATCTTTTCATTTGACTCGGACAGCTGTTTTTACAGTGGTCTGTTGTGTGGTTCCCATCAGGTAATGAAGATGTGAAAAATGGAGCTGAGTTACATTGCTCATGTTGCTTCTTTCTGAGGTACTGTAGTAGCTAACCCCTCACTGTAGGCTACTTTATGGAGTTTGTTAAAGCAAAGTTCGGGAGAATCATCCTCAGACAACCCCCTTCAATCAATTCCGTTCCCACACAAGTATATAAACACCACGTATCTACCTCCCTTTGTGCTTTGCATCTCTGGCATATCAGTTTGCTGCTATCGCTCGACTTCTGCACTTTGCTAAATTCCAATCACTAAGTAGCGCCATGGAACTTCAGCTTCATACACTGATGACAAATTCTCCCTTGCTCCCGATTCCGGCTTGTCGGCTTCTCCTCCCCGGGTGCCCCTCCGAGACAACCAAGAACCGGCCGCGGCGGGGTCGCCCCCTGAGCCATCGCCGGAACCTGCGCCAGCTGAGATCCCGTGCTGTTTCCCAGCGGTCGACATCTCCCTCCTCCACTGCCTCCAGACTCCCGGAATGGCATCCTCTCTGCGTCGCTGCACCTTCGGCTTCAGCTTCTGCCCTCATTGACCTTGGCGAGCGGACCGCATCTCCCCCTCAGCCATCTCAGTGGACTCTGGCCTTCCTCCAGAAGGCTCTCACCAACCGTGGAGTCTGTTTCCCTGCCAACGCAAGAAAGATGGCTTTGCTTCACCTCTACTTGGATTCCCTGCAGTTTGGGGTCCTGACAGTCCCTGCACCAGCTCGGCGCGGAGCAGATGACGTCATCCTGCCGCCCAGCGACCTGCTCGTGTTTCCCCCGTATACTTCTCATGTCTCCCTGCTACTAGTGATGGAGCGGTCCCGTCTCAGCGCCCTCTCAGCGCCCGGCAGCTTTCCTGTCCTCCCTTTCCTCTGCCCGAGTCCCCTCCGGAGTCAGTGGGCCCCAGGCGGTGCCCATCGCACCCCGCTCCTGGCATCCCCTCCGGAGTTGGAGGGCTTCCCCCAGCACCCATGTCGTCGGCAGTAGCACCGCTATTGCACGCTCCTAGGGACCTAGCACAGCACCCCTCCCCCCACCCCTCTGTCGGCGTCCACTCCAGCGTCGATGGGCCTCAGGCGGTGGCCGCCGCGCCACCTGTCCTACCACTGCACGCTCCTATCTCTCCCTCCCTGCTCCCAGTGTCCTCTCCGGAGTCGGCGGGCTTCCCCCGGTACTCGTGTTGCTGGCAGTGCCACTGCTATTGCACACTCCCAGGGACCCGGCACAGTGTCTCCCTTCCTCATCCCTCCCAGCTCATTTTCCTTCGGCTCTTCCACCACAACCCCCTCACTGCTCGACAGCGTACTATCCTCCAGACCCTCAAGCTCACACCTCCTCCCTGCCATCCTGGCCCCCCTACCCTGTTCCCCCCCATGCCCAGGCCTAAAGCCTAGCTATGGCGACTCCCGTCCCCCTCGTCCCTGTGTTCGACCTGATTCCCTGCCACCATCCGTTCCCAAGTCTTATAAGGTGCGGATGTTAACTTGGTTTCACTGCAATCTCCTTCCTCCCCCTTAGAGCATAGGTTGTTGGAGTGTGATGGCATTACCGTGTCCCTTAAAACGTTGGGCCCGTCCTCCACTAAGGTCCTCACGTTCCCCAAGTTTAGCCTAGCCCTTAGCCGCTACACCGATATCATATGTTCGGCCTTCCCTCACCGCCGGAAGGAGCTAAATGATTACTTAGCTATTGTAGCTGATCTGATCTTGCTGTCCGTTTCAGCAGGTCTCAGTTTTTACATATCAATGGCGATTCTCGGTGAAATGCACTGCTAGGCTGTCTGAGTTTAATGTTTGTGCGTACTAGGGGGGTTCTAGATTCCAATGACTACTCTCGAGTTATTCTCGGTTTGAGGCCGTCAGCCTGTAACGTATGTAATTCTACCGAACACTCCACCAGGCTATGTTCTATGGTAGCCTTGTCCTCTCGACCTGCCCCCGTAGACTCGCAGCCGCCTAGACCAATCGCTCCTGCCCCTGACTCGGGTCTCCTACCTCTGCCTAGGATGTCTGACATTTGCAGCCATCCGGTCGTGCTGTGCTGGGGTAGGGAGGCGTGTAATAATTTTAATTACGGCCAATGCGCACGTGACGACTGCAAACTATTACATATCTGCTGCTTCTGTGCAGGCACCCATTCATTTCTTGTGTGCCCCGTGAATCGCCGTCCCCCTCCCCTTTGATCAGGCTTGACTACCCCGGCATCTTTCTACTCCAGTTAACATTCCCAGGAGACTGAGCTCCACCCATAGCAGCAACCTCACTCATTTACCCATGTCTCACCTACAGCCTCCAGCCTCAACAGCAGCAACCTCACTTATTTATCCATCTCTCACCTACAGCCTGTGAGAATTTGTGCTGGTACAAAGTCTAGTCAATCAGCTCAAAATCAAGTCTTGTGTCAGTGTAGAACTTGTGCCTTGTATGGCTTATCTCAGTTATACTAGTAAACACATGCCTCTGTGTGCTGGACCCAATGCTAAGTACCTGAATTCATATTTTCTTCTGAAAATATTTCTCTCAGCATCTATGCTGCTTATTACCTTTAAAGTGTCTCTTCCAAAGAACTGTGCATTCATTGATTTGTATGTTTAACCTTTGTTGGAAAACCCTGTCTCGCAGTTGTTACATTCAGTTTTTTCAGTGAACCATGTTTGTTTTCTTCAGTGAATTAACATTTCATTGGTGAATATATGACTGAAACACATAAAATAACATTATCCCAGTCTGAACTGAGATTTGTTGTAATTCTATCTAAGTTTGGTCATGGTAATAATAAACAAAACACTGCTTGAAATTTATTTGCTATGAAATATCCTCAGATTACAGCAAATTAATTAGAGGAATTAATTTTTTTTTTTGTGGGAGACAACCCCTAGACCCCAGCCAGATTTTTTTTCCTCCCCAGTATTCAAATTATGATTGCACCCCTTGTTGTGAACAAACCAGCTGTAGGGTGAACTTCTTTAGATCACTTATTATTTTCCTCCATGTGAGCTTTCTGAGCATCTTCTCTTTTTTTCAGTGACTGGCTATCTTTGGCTTCTGTAGCGCCTTATTGGACAGGGTGTAGTACGCTAGCTAACTGAATTTATCATAAAACGGCCTGCTGTCAGGGCTGGGCATTATTTTTCTCAGCAAATAAATGGTATTACCAGGCAACATGTTTTAAATATGACCTTGGAAATTTTATAAACAATAGAAATGTTTGAAATGGTAGAGATGGTAGTAAGTTAAAATAGCAACAAGAGGTGGCTTGGGGGAACTTAAAGCTGAGTAGACCTTTGTGATTTGATTATGGGCTGGAGAACGAGGAGGAATGACTGAGCTCAGACGTGACTCAGACTGACAACTTGGGACTTGACTCGAGGTTTGATAATTTGATTCCAACACTGTTGTAAGGTAAGGTTAGTCTGACTTGACATTTTGTTTCCTCTGCTTGCCATCTGATCTGTCATTTTGTTTCTTCAAGTACTGTGTCCCATAAAAGATGCAAATCTGGAAGACTAAATGTAAATCTGTATGGCGTTGATGGTATGAGCTTACAAACTGCACATTCCCTTTAAATCCTTGTGATGTTGACTTGTATGTACCTCACATTATTGAATCACTACACATGTCTCGATGACACACTGAGACACACTGCTGAAACTTACAGTATATTACACACACATACTTCCTAATCTGTTCTGGTATAATAATAATAACAATTAATGAACAATTACTGAAAAAAAAGTTATTTTTTCATACTGTAAATTACCAACCACTAAGAGGAACATGATAGCCCTTCTTAACCTTGCCAAAAAGCACCTTTATGATATAGAACAGTACACTATGGACAGAGAAGACAAAAAAATGCAATATTTTGGAATGGCTTTGTGAAAGTCCGGACCTAAATTTTATTAATGTGTTGAAGCAGGATGCTGATTGGACACTGGTACCAGGACCCAATTCTGAAGGTCCGAGGGTCTCCCAAAGGATGGATCAACATTCCAGCCAGATTGGACTGTTTCTGGTGACCATAGTCAAAAAGACTGGGCTTCACTTTGACACACTATTCAGTCACTGATATTACCTTGATCTTGTGTCTTTGGCAAAGAAAATTGTTCTGGAAAAGATGAATTAAGGTTAACACTAAAACCCCATTGTTTCATTCAAACATTCTTCAACCCCCCTTTTTAAATGTGTATGTATTTAAATAAATATTGCTCTACCTGTTTCAGCACGTGTTTACTGTGGGATCCGAACCTGAAAAGAGAAAGAAGATAAGTACTTTCAAAACAGAATAACTTTACGTACTTTACATAATACTTACCTGGTTACTTACCTTGCAGCAGGTGCATGAGGCTGAGTGCCTTTCAGCCTTGTCTTATGTAAAAACTCTGCCTCATAATACATTGCCATTATGGAGACACCACATTTTTAGGCTGTTGAAGATATATTTAAGGAAAGAATGTGCTGGTCATCTATTAGTGATCCATCCATACTAACACTACAAAGACCACCCTTCATTATAACCATATTTGTGATTAATAAATGGGTTTTCAGGTGTCACTGTTGGAAAGAAATACTAGCAGAGTCAGTGTGATGTGGAGTAACTACAAAAGGCACTAGTCTTTGCAGAGACTCCTGGGCCCTGTTGCCCCCTCCCCCTGAGGGGCCAGATGGTACTGTCCTCACACACACACCTGCTCACTGTGGCAGCCCTCATCAGCCCCCTGCAGTGAGCATGGGCTGCACCCTGCTCCCCACCCTGCTCCCCACCCTGCTCCCCAGCTGCTCTGCTCACTGCAATTAGCACAGCAGATAACACAATGTCCATATGGGTGACTGGACTGCTGCATATTGGACACGGTGTGGTTAGCTAAACACTGCTGTATAGCCTTTTTAACCACATTTTCACCAATTACCCACAACCCACTACTATATTACACCTGAACTTCAAGGGTCTCAGCTTCCACAACTTGATCTGGTAATCTATTACAGTTTTTCTTGATTGCTAAGACACAGACTAAGATCGGCAAATATACAACTGCACACTCATATTCACAAACTTCAAACTTCCATGTCAAAATCAAACTCTCCACTCAAAACCATATAATCTCGCATCTAAACAAAACTCTGCCTTCAGACATCACATAAATGCTATCAAATACACATACAGTACAAAATGGTCATTACACACTGGCAAGATCAATTCAAAACACTTCTGTAAAAACCTTTCACTGCAATGAATTGTGGTTTTCCCCCCAGAGAAAAATCTTGACATGATGAACACAATATAAAGATAAAAAACATGTATACATTAAAATGTTTTAAAATCCCTCAATGCACTGTAGTACAATAAACTGAAATTGATTGACAAGGTAAATGTACTGTAAAAAGAATATAAAATAAATAAAAATGTTTTAAAAATCATGAAAAAACTGTTTGCACATACAGAAATAAATCACATTTATTCTGCCTCAGCATCCTGTATCTGGTCAGAGATTCTCATCAACATCACAGGCAATGTTAGCCCAAGTCAGGCAGCAGTGGAAAAAAAAAACACTTCAATGCCTTATCCACCCCTGTCAAGCCTCAGCCGTAATATCTAAACAAGCCTCCACCATGGACTGGAGGAGGTGAACACGGATGTATGGGTCTTGGTCATAGACCTTCCACTGCCATGCAGAAAAAACTTCTCTATGGGGTTTAGGAGGGGAGAATATGCAGGGTGAAAGGTGTTGCTGAATCTTGGGTTGTTACAGAACCAGTCACAAACCAGAGCAGACTGGTGGAAACTGACATTGTACCAAATGACAATGTAGCGACTAGACATGATTTCGCAGAGCACTGAAGGTCCAGATTATAGAGGCTACTGTAAAGATTCGGTTGCGCTCTTTGCCCAGCTTCCCTCATTGACATCCTATGAAATGGTCATGGTCATCTAGAGTTCCATGGATCTCATCAGAAACTATCTGTTTCCTTTCCCTTCCCCTTCCTCTTCCTCCTTATCTTCAACCTCTCATGTGTCCTCTTCATCTACCTCCAGGTCTTTCTGGACCGAAATTATGTGAACTGACAGATGGTCCTTGTGTCTATTGATCCTCAGGTTCTGATTGGTGTGTGAACAATTTTGACTTTTAATGTTTCCATTTGGGGAATTGTGTTTTAATAGGGTTTGACATGTGATCACTTGAGTTAATGATATTGAATGCCAGTGCTTTCTAAATGAGCACATTGTGTAGCCAGTGATAAATCAAGGGATTTGCATGTATGGGTTTTTCCGCAAAAAGTTCAATACATCTGGATCATGTGTAAAAACAGGGGAATAGTTTTTAAAGTTTTGGAAAATGGGTTAGTTAATAGGCCCAATTATAGTGTGTAAGCTTTCGAGAAAAACTGTAAAAGAATTAGTAACTGTGTAAAATAATCCGTCCTGACATCAGTATGGTATTTACACTTAACCAATTAACATCTGTGCCAATTGTTGTATTCACTGAACTCTATTCAGAATCTAAAAAACAATTTGCAATTGACCTTGATTAACCGTTACTCTGCTATTTTTACTGTCTAGGGAAAGTGCTACTCATGTTATATCTGTTTCTGTCTGGACATAAGCATTACCATAATCATAACCTGGAATAATGTATGCAGTAATATACCCGTTTTGTGGCTGTACTCCATTCAAAAATGACCTGTGTTAAAATTCCTATAGCTTTAGTCTATTTGCATCAATATTTACCGATAAAAGAAGATATTTTAAATAGAAGTTTTCTCAAACTTCAGGTTGGCTTGCAAGGGCAAGCTATTTACCAGTTAACTGGATACAGAGTGTGTGAGCAACCTGGATTTTCTATGGTGGCAACAGTTTCATTAACAGATGGATCCCAGTAAACATTTTAAAACTACATATAAATAATATAAACTAAATAAAAAACAAATGCAAAATTCAATAAACAATTGAACAACCACTCCGAAACTCTCTAAAACTACAATAACCCTGCTGCTGACCCCTGCAGCCTGGCTTTATTAAAAATATCTGATTAGTAGTATTAATCCAGTATTTACTTTGCTGTCATGAAGAGGATGGTTGGACAGTAGAAAATCCTGATGTCTGCTTTGAGACTCATAAATAACAATGTAAGACAAAGGGTGAACTTGGACTGTAACCTCTGTGAAAGCTTTAACAGGATTTAACTGTTAACAGCTTCATTTTTTCTGTCTCCTGTGTCTGTCCATCTTGCTGTATATATCCTGTTTGTGATCTGCTCTTTTCAATAGCTTTTCACAGCACTTAAGTTTCCATGCCCAATCTTTTCCTTTTGAAGCTCGTTGATTTCCACATTTAGACAGAAGCTGGAACAGGAAGGTGTCTTGTTCACAGGGTTTAACCTTAGGAAGTACACCCATCCTGGCAAGAAACAAAGACTTAAAATAGTTATACATAGCCACTGCTTTGCTCAAGTCACATGTAAGAAAAAAGGTTCTTCAATCACTCTTTGCACTTAATTTCTTAAATGGCTCTATACAGTACCAAAATATGCCTGAGAAATTATGTTGGTGTGAAAATGGGATTGTCTTTGAAAATGAGCTACACCTGTAATGGATGCAATTCACATGTAAAACACCACCAATGAGAGATTAACAAATCATATCTCACAGAACACATTGGATTTTGTTTACAACCACAAAACCCTTTGCTACACTAGTTAGTACCTTGTGCCTACAAATGTGTTACACTGTACTTGCACTGTACCTACTGCCATGTAAGTACATAGTAGCTGCCTGCTTAATATAAAGTAGGACCAGATTTCTACTAAATAAAAATGGTAAATTACATCTTGTAGCTCCCCAGTTTATCCTACTTCCCTTTTCTTCTAGTGTCGTTTCTGATGCGCCTCAAAAATTGATCCCAAGAATCAACTGGAGAGGATAAATTAGATCCTTTCTTTCTTCAACTCTCCTCTCCATTAATCATAGAGCAAATAACACATATTTTTAATCTCTCTGTTTTAACTGGTATAGTCCTTAGCATATGGACATCTGCTCATGTTTTTCCACTGTATAAGGGAGAAGATAGAAGTGATGTCAACAATTATCGACCTATCTCTAAACTGTGTTGTCTGGCCAAAATCCTAGAGTCTTTAATAATAAATTAAAGGAATTTCTCTCTAGGTACTCAGTCCTGAACCCATACCAATCTGGCTACAGTGCTGAGCATAGCACCATCACAGCTTCTACCTTGATTGTGAATGGTATTGTGTCTGCCATAGACAGGAGAAAATACTGTGCTGCTCTGTTTGTTCATTTGTCGAAGGCATTCAATGCAGTCAATTGCTTCCTATTATTACAAAGATTTCATAGTATTGGTTTTGACTCTAAAGCTTATGGATGGTTTCAGAACTACTTATCTGGGAGGAATCCATGTATAAAAATCGGGAATGTCTGATCTGAGTTTTTGCTGATTACGAAAGGAGTACCACAAGGCTTCATACTGGGGCCAATTTTATTTTCTATTTATGTTTATGAAATAGCTTCATCCTTAACTGGCTGTCATGCCCACCTTTATGCTGATGATACTATTGTGTATTGTTTTGCTGACTCCTTTCAATTAGCTGTTACAAACCTGCAAATTTCCTTCAAGGCTTTGGAAGGTGTACTGATAGTTCTAAAATTAGTTTTCAATGCAACCAAAAACAAAGTTTATGTTGTTTTCTAGAGCCAGAGATATGAACTACAGTAATCTGTATACTTCCACTATAGATGGATACAATACTCAGAGAGTTACAGAATATAAATATCTTTGCATCTGGCTGGATAAAAAGCTTACATTTAAATATCATCTAGAAAATCTAGTGAGTAAATTATGGCAAAAGATTGGTTTCCTGTATAGAAATAGAGCCAGCTTCCCTCTGTTTTGCAGAAAAAGGATTGCTGAAGCAGTATTTCTGTCACTTTTAGATTATGGTGATGTGATTTACAGTATATGCATGCAGCTTCTTCTATCCTTAAACCTCCGGATTCAGTGTATCATTCTGCCCTCCATTTTATGACTGGTGATGTTTATGGTACCCATCATTGCACCCTGAATGAGAGGGTTGGTTGGTCCTATTGAGACGTGATAGACATTGGTATTTATTTATTTATTTACAAAGCCCTTTTTGGCAAATGACCATCTTACATTACATCTCTGCTGAATGGACCAATAGGAACTTATCATACTCGGTCACATGATTGGCACATGCTCCAGGTACTTATAAGTTATCGGCAATTTAAAAGCAAGATTTGATGTTAAACCTCCCCAAAGCAGAATGTAATTATTTTAACTGATGAGGTTTTATGCTATTATTACAATCAGACAAATGGCCGATGCTTTTAATTTTGCATTTATGTGTTTTTTTTTGTTTGTTTTATTATTTTTATTATTGTATGGATTTAAAGGTTAAATAAAATAAATTGACCTGGTTTGAGGCATTAAAGGGAAGTGCCAAATGTACACTGATATGTCCACTGTGGCTGTAGAAGAAAATAGCTGTGTAATGTGTTAATTTGGTTGCAGTGAAACAGCATCATATAGATGATGATGGGAAAGAGTAAGTGTTTTGCTGTAGCAAGCATCAAGGACTCACAAGGTCAGTTGGAGAGGGTTTGGTTTTCTCTTTACAGATGAGTGAAGAAAGGAAGGGTGGTTCATGCTGCATGTCAAAGTGCAGTGAGGGGACCACAAGGTGCCCAGAGCAACCAGAACAGAGTCACCCCCAGCTCCAGAACAGAGTAACCCCCTAGCTCCAGAGCAGAGTCACCCCCCCAGCTCCAGAGCAGAGTCACCCCCCCCCCCCCCCCCGGCTCCAGAACAGAGTCACCCCCCAGCTCCAGAACAGAGTCACCCCCCAGCTCCAGAGCAGAGTCACCCCCTAGCTCCAGAGCAGAGTCACCCCCCCCCCCCCCCCCCCTCCAGAACAGAGTCACCCCCCAGCTCCAGAACAGAGTCACCCCCCAGCTCCAGAACAGAGTCACCCCCCAGCTCCAGAACAGAGTCACCCCCAGCTCCAGAACAGAGTAACCCCCTAGCTCCAGAGCAGAGTCACCCCCCCAGCTCCAGAGCAGAGTCACCCCCCCCCCCCCCCGGCTCCAGAACAGAGTCACCCCCCAGCTCCAGAACAGAGTCACCCCCCAGCTCCAGAGCAGAGTCACCCCTAGCTCCAGAGCAGAGTCACCCCCCCAGCTCCAGAGCAGAGTCACCCCCCCCCCCCCGGCTCCAGAACAGAGTCACCCCCCAGTTCCAGAGCAGAGTCACCCCCCCAGCTCCAGAGCAGAGTCACCCCCCCCCCCTGGCTCCAGAACAGAGTCACCCCCCCACTCCAGAACAGAGTCACCCCCCAGCTGCAGAGCAGAGTCACCCCCCAGCTGCAGAGCAGAGTCACCCCCCAGCTCCAGAACAGAGTAACCCCCCAGCTCCAGAGCAGAGTCACCCCCCAGCTCCAGAAAAGAGTCACCCCCCAGCTCCAGTAGCAGGTTCCAGTAAAAGTAAAGTAAAGTTAAAGGAGAGATGTGAACCGTGTGCTGAAATGATTGAGTAAAACATTCTCTGGGCAGATATCCAGGAATGAATTTTGGGAAGCCCTGTCCTCAAGGCAAGGTGGAGCAGCCCTCATCAAAAGACCACACTATGGGTTTGAAACAAAAACTGCTATTATTGTTTATGTTATGGAAGATCAGCGTAACCAGGATGAACTGCAGAACATTTTCCTGATTATTCATGCTGTATGCTGGGCTCTGTGCTGTGCTTTGTGTTGAGCTCTGTGCTGGTGTCTGTGCTGGACTCTGTGCTGGTCTCTGTGCTGGTGTCTGTGCTGGACTCTGTGCTGTGCTCTGTGCTGGGCTCTGTGCTGTGCTCTTTGCTGTGCTCTGTGCTGAGTTCTGTCCTGGGGATAGCACAGAAGATCAAATGTCCAATTTTTGTCATCAGTTTTAAAAATAGGAATGAATGTCTATATGGAAATTTTAAAATTTTATTTTGTTATTTTTTTGTATATTTATGTTTTTTTTTTTTAAATGTATTTTATTTCTAAAGCATTATATGTAGAGAGAGAAAAAAACAAGCTTTCACAATGATGTGGGTAAATCTTTGCTCTGAAGCTGTTGGTGGCAGAGGGGCAGGAGAGGAGAGGAGCAGTGTGAGTGCTGGTCAGGCTGAGCTGCGGTGTGCTGACTCAGTGTGTTTGTTGAGTGTGAGGTGTTCACTGGGATCAGGGCGTTGGCCGGCTGCAGCTGAGGACCTGGCTTGTTGTGGCAGGCAGGGAGTGCCTCCAGCCAGCCCCTCCCTGTACATGCCCACCCTTCCGCCACAAGTCCCGACACAAACAGCACCTCTACTCGGGCGCAGGGAGGGTCGACACCTTCATCTCACACGCCTCATGTGCCTGTTGCCAAGGGAGAAAAGCACAAACTGTTTTGCTGACATTCAAATGAAAATGAAGCCTACTTTAAAATTCCCAAATGTGAGACCGGATTTAGAAAGAAGTTCTGTGGAAAACAGACATCCAGATGAGCCTCAGGCATTTTTCTGTACAGCATTTTGAAGTTGTGCAGTAGTGGAGATTTATCTGATATTTAGAATGCTAAAGGGACATTGTAATTACAAAGACAGAAGGTAAACATGGTTTGCTTGATACATCTTCTTGACCATTCATAGAACAAAGTGGTGAAAAGCAAAGAGCTTCAGCTATACTCCATTAAATAATCTGTAATTTTACATGTTTTTACATGTTTGTACATGGATTTACATGGTTTTATGGGTTTTTACATGGTTTTACATGGTACAAGACTTTGTTGCCACGAATCTATGAGCTCCTGTATCAAAGATGCTATAAGCAATTATTGCAATTAATTTCCAGGGTCCACAACTGGCACAGGACCAGCTGTGGAGACATGAGACACACATCTGTGAGAGCTGATCACACCAGGCATGAGACAGCACTTAACCAACAGCCATGAGTGAGTAATGCAGTAAACTGCACTGTGGTGAGTGATGAATGTGTGAGTGCATGTCTGACTTCTCCTCAGCCAGGCCCATACCTGCACTGCACTCCTCCTCAGCCAGGCCCACACCTGCACTGCACTCCTCAGCCAGGCCTACTTCTGCACTGCACTCCTCAGCCAGACACATACCTGCACTGAACTCTTCAGCCAGGCCCATACCTGCAATGCACTCCTCAGCCAAACCCATACCTGCACTGCACTCTTCAGCCAGGCCCATACCTGCAATGCACTCCTCAGCCAAACCCATACCTGCACTGCACTCCTCAGCCAGGTCCACACCTGCACTGCACTCCTCAGGCAGACCCACACCTGCACTGCACTCCTCCTCAGCCAGGCCCATGCCTGCACTGCACTCCTCAGGCAGACCCACACCTAAACTGCATTCCTCAGCTAGACCCACACCTGCACGGCACTCCTCAGCCAGACCCACACCTGCACTGCACTCTTTTAGCCAGACCCATACCTGCACAGCACTCTTCAGCCAGACCCACACCTGTACTGCACTCCTCAGCCAGACCCATACCTGCACTGCACTCTTCAGGCAGATCTACACCTGCACTGCACTCTTCAGCCAGGCCCATACCTGCACTGCACTCCTCAGCCAGACCCATACCTGCACTGCTCTCCTCAGCCAGATCTACACATGCACTGCACTCCTCAGCCAGATCTACACCTGCACTGCACTCCTCAGCCAGACCCACACCTGCATTGCACTCCTCAGCCAGACCCACACTTGCACTGCACTCCTCAGTCAGACCTATACCTGCACTGCACTCTTCGGCCAGATCTAAACCTGCACTGCACTCCTCAGCCAGATCTACACCTGCACTTCACTGCTCCTCAGCCAGACCCACATCTGCACTGCACTCCTCAGCCAGACCCATACCTGCAATGCACTCTTCAGCCAGATCTACACATGCACTGCACTGCTCCTCAGCCAGGCCCACACCTGCACTGCACTCCTCTGCCAGACCCACACCTGCACTGCACTCCTCAGCCAGACCCACACTTGCACTGCACTTTTCAGCCAGACCTATACCTGCACTGCACTCTTCAGCCAGATCTACACCTGCACTGCACTGCACTGCTCCTCAGCCAGGACCACACCTGCACTACACTCCTCAATTGCGGGCACCTGTGATAAAGAAGAAAAACTCTCAACAAATAAGCAACACAGTTAATATGCTATATTTTATGATTAACCATAGAATATATATTTCTCAAAAACACAGGTGTCAAAATGGTTGCCACCCCTAAAGTAATTAGTTAAAATTGCAAAATAATTGCAGGCCAGTCTTAAGGAATGCTGAACATGAAAACCTTTTTCTATCCATCACCATGGAGAAAGGCAAAACACCTATCAATCAAAAGAGCCAAATGGAACTGACCAATCAAATGAGCCAAATGGTGATTGACCTTCACAAATCAGATAATGGCATCAAAATACATAAGGAGTTAAACACACTATTCACATTCATTAGGGCCACAATCAAAGGGGTTATAGGTGCTTAGAACAGTGGTTCACTTGTCAGAGAGAGGACAGAAGTGCATCTTGTCCCCTTTAAAATTGAATATGGTGAGTGAGGGTAAACCTCTCCGAAGGTCGAAGTTTGGAGAACTACAAAAACCAACAATTAGATTCCACAACTAACAGGTATTGCCACAGAGTGCTGACTGAAATACCTGGAGTTTACTAAATGCCCTGGAAATGAACCTTACTGTCAGACCAAACAGAACCCTGGCTGTGCACTTTGATCCTTTTGGTGTCATAGTGGGATGAATGCAACATGCATATTTACTGCAAAATATGGAGATGAGTCACCTGTGTTGTGAATGCAATATGCATATTTACTGTAAAATATGGAGATGAGTCAACTGTGGGCCATCTATACACAAAAACATAAGGATCTCAAAAGCTCCTGTAAGCAGAAAATCATGCAAGATCCCCCCTAACCCTAACCTATTCATTTTTAAAAAATGAATGATCGTTTAGTTCAATCTTGTATGTTGGATGTTAAAAAAGACCCCTCCCTGCAAAAAGTGCTAAAAGAAAGGGCTCCAATAATATCAACACCCATGTTTTTGAGGATAAAATGGGTTAACATTTTTTAAAACAAATGCAGTTGAATAAGCTATAGTTTTCTACCCCTTTCTATCTTTAAGTATTGCATTTACCTTATCATCTGTGTTGATAATTCTTTGCATCCTCGTTTGCTGATCTTCCAAGAAGGGTGCCAATGAGTCTGGAGTTGACTACATATTGAACTCTGATTAAGTTCTGATCAGAGGCAAACACTGCTCCCTTGTGGAGTCAAAAAACAACACAGCTTCATGAGTGTATTAAATGACCATCAGTGAAACACAGGACATATTGTCTATACTTTAACAAAAGCACAAAGGAATTCATGGCTTTAGCCTGCTGCACATGTTCACAGAATTGTGAGCTTCTCTTTGTAAACTGCACTTAAATCTATCAAATATGATGCTATACCAGCTGTATGTTATTATCACCCAGCTGGAGGCCACAGGTGGGGGGGCAGTGCTGGGCTGAGGGAGGTTTCCAAAGTGGGGCCAACACCGCTGGCAGAGAATGGTTTGCAGTGCCCTCCATGGTCTGTAGTCTTATCTCCACAGCGTGCCATGGGCGGTCTGATGGCAGCCTGTCCTGCATGATGCATGGCCCTACATGTGCTACAGGCCACGCTAAGTCTAACTAATGCCATCAAACATGGAGAAAAGCTTTAATCACATACAGCACTGAAGAGGTGTTTTTTGGAAAAATAGAGCACACACAGAACAGATAGACAGCACTCACAACAAACATAGAAGGTGTCCATCCAAGCCTCACCTCTGGATTTTTACTTTGTGTTCAGAAGTTTTCTGTAGGTGAGTTTTCAGAGTGTTTTCCTACTTTGTGTGGAGAGACCAGGTTAAAGAATGTGGCACAGATAACATATTTCTGCAGTTCCATCTGGAAGTCATAGATGTGTTGAGTCCTGAAGCTGGCAGGTTGGCAGGGATGCTATGCTGAAGACCAGAGGGAATCCAAGAGGGAAGAATGAGCTCAAACCCCTGATGTGGGGGAAGCACAATGACACTTGCTTAGACACCCATATATAGTCTGCCAGGCAGTATTGCTGAAGCTTAAAAAACCCAGCTATAGCCTGTCAGGCAGTACTGCTGAAGATAAGACACCCAGCTATGTCAGGTAAGTCAGGCAGTACTGTTGATGCTTAGACACCCAGCTATGTCAGCCATGTCAGGCAGTACGACTGAAGCTTAGACACCCAGCTATAGTCTGTCAGGCTGTATTGCTGAAGCTTAAACACCCAGCTATATTTAGGCAGTACTGCTGAATTACTGCAGTGCAGATACAAACTCAGGTCCCCAGGGGGTTGGAAAAAGGCAAAGAGGAGAGCACAGTTTAGTTCAATGAATGCCTTCTGCAGATCTTTAGATTAGGTTATATTACATTACATTACATTACATTATGATTATGCACACAAATCCGGTTTCCCTATTTTGTACTCCAAATATGTCATTTTGGGATCAAAGCTATTTGACTTAGTTGTATAGAATTAATTCAGTTTTCTAGGACTATAACGTCCGCAAAACCAAGAAGAAGATTATTCATGGAGACTCACAAAGAAGAGAAATACACTTTTCCTGATATGTTCTCCTACACAGACAGAGCACATAGTCTACACAGCTCTAACACAGAGCACAGAGTCTACACAGCTCTGACACAGAGCATAGAGTCTGCATGGCTCTAACACAGAGCATAGAGTCTGTATGGCTCTAACACAGACAGAATACAGAGTCTGTACAGCTCTAACACAGACAGAGCACAGAATCTACAAAGCTCTGACCCAGAGCACAGAGTCTGCACAGCTCTAACACAGAGCACAGAGGCTACACAGCTCTAACACAGAGCATAGAGTCTGCATGGCTCTAACACAGAGCACAGAGTCTAGACTGCTATAACACAGACAGAGCACAGAGTCTGCACTGCTCTAATGCAGAACACACTCCGCTCAGCACTAACACAGAGCAGAGTCTACACAGCTTGAACACAGAGACAGTGTATGCACAGGTCTGACACAGAGCACAGAGTCTGCACAGCTCTAATGGAGAGCACAGAGTCTGCAAACTCTTACACAGAACACAGTCTGCACAGCGCTAATGCAGAGCACAGAGTAAGCACAGGTCTGACACAGAGCACAGACTCTGCACTGTTTAAATGCAGAGCACAGAGTGTTCAAATATATTGCTCTTGGTTCAAAGAGTACCACTTAAGTACTGTCATATGTAACACATGCACAACGGAAATTTAATTTTGTCTTAATAAAACTACATACAAGGTAGCAGAACTAAGCCAAAAGGTGTCTGTTTCACTTGGGGCTCTTCTTTTTTTCTAATTTACTAAGGGGTATAATCGATGGTACTCAATTGATGGTACTCAGCTGTATTTCAAGGCTGCTGAAAAACATGAAGACCTTCAACCTCATCCCCAACAGCAGTGTTTGCATGGTATCCAGGAAGTGTACCTCATGTTTGTGCTGTGGAAATGTGTCACACTCCTTTGTCCCATTGTAGAAACCCACCTTTCAAAGTCACTGATACTCTAGCCTCTGAATATAGCTACATCGGTCTTCTATTAACATCAATCCCTCTTGTGTGGTGTTTGACACCAATGTGCACTTTTATGTGCTTTCTTAACATCTATCAAAGCCATCTGTATCCAAGATGGAGAAATATATTCATTATTCTTCAAATATTCCAAGAATTTAGCCAGAGGATTTTATCTTGGCTGTCTTCCATTCTTTTCAGATCTTTAGTTTTGGAAAGCTACAAGATTCTCTGTTCTTTACGGAAGACCTTCCCCTGCTTGGCTGTTTTGCACGTCCGCTGGTGTGACTAGAAGGCATTTCATCAGCAATAGGAAAGAGTGAGAGGTTGGAAAGTTAAACTGATTTTGTCAAATCTGTAAAGAGAATGCAAACAAGCCACAAAATTGGTTTTACCAACTCCTTACCAATTTACAGTTTTTCCTGATTGCTAAGACACATTTTCTGAAACCATTCACCATTTTCTCAAAACTACACACACATTCTCAAAATGTCATTCTCATCTGTACAACCAGCTAACTTTTCAGTCGAAATCAAACTTTGCCCTCAGATAACACACACAAGCAAAAGCACATATTACATGTTTGCCTCTTAGACACTAGAGGGATTAATTCAAATTCTTACCAAAATGTAATTTTTCTTCTGAAATCAGTATTTTGAGAATCTGCATTATTTTGAACTTTGGAATATCACTGACATACAGATTACCCATACAGGAAGACACCATCAAGAGACATTCAAAACAATACTATACAACACCTTTGCAATGTTGCACTGACAAATTACTGTATGAAAAGAGAAATTGTTCAACCCTTTATTTCCAGAAAACATATTGATTGAACAGTGGTACATAAAGTAGGTAGAGTACAATTTTGAAAAAAAAAGAGAAAAAATTGAAAAAATATAAATATTTATCCATATAATATAAGTCCATACTGTAAATCTAATTACAACTACTCTGCATTGTCATCTCTTATTTGGTCAGGATCAGGCCACCAAATTTCATCAACATCACAAAGGATGTTTTCCCTGGCCAGGCAACATGGGAGATATGCCCTGGTATGTCTAATCCAGCCGTGGATGGCTTCTATGGACACATCCCCACAGGCCTCCTCCATGGAAATCAAGAGGTTTTCTCTTGTGTAGGATTTCTGTCATAAACCTTCCATTGCCATGCTGAGAAAAAATTCCTTTATTGCATTGAGGAACGGGGAATATGCAGGTAAAAAAAGATTTGTGAATGTTGGGTGGTCATTGAACCAGGCACGAACCAGAGCAGCCCCATGGAAACTAACATTATCCCAGATGATAACATACTGGAACTGCTCTGGTTGCCCTGGTTCCCCTTCCAGTTGAAGTCGTTGGTAAATTTGACCAAGGGATTCAAGCATATGTGTGGTGTTATGTGGACCCAAATGGCATGGCGGGGGAGGACCCCTTGATTACTGATTGCAGCACATAGAGTCACTCTCTGGCCAGGAACCTTCACAATGGCACAGTGACCAATGATGTTCCGTCCCCTTCTGCGCCTTGTTGTGAGGTTAAACCCTGCCTCATCAACCAAGATGTATTCATTGGGCTGAGATCACATCAAGTCCAAAGATTCTCTACAAAAGTAAAAAACAAATGTGTTGTATATGTAAATACAGTGATGTAAATACACATAGGCCTACTACATTGACTATACTGCCATGAAAGGTATGCCATGCCTAATGTAAAGAAACACAATGTAGTTTACAGTAGCAAAGCACACGTATTACACAGCACTACTAGTGGAGTGGAGGGTCATTGAATAGACCAGAAGAAATTACCCATTGTTCTAGAGCACATGCAAGCAAATGGTCCTATTTATAGGGATCCCGTGATTCTGATTGGTGTGTCACTAATTTAATGGCTTTGTGTTTACACCTGGGGAAAGGTGTGCTCTTTGAGTTTGGGTGATAATGACTGAGTGTATTGTATTGGTTGCATGTGTTTTCTGAATGAACATATAGTGCAGTGAATGATTCATTTGGCCACTTTTGCATATAGTTTTGCAAAAAGGGTTTTACACATAGAAACTTGTGTGAAAATATGTGAATAGTGTGTAAAGTCATGAGAAACATGTATATCTTTTGAGAAATGTGGCAAGGCTATAGGTTTTCTTGCTGAGGGAACCGGTTAATAGTGTGTTAACAATTGGGAAAAACTGTAAAGCAAACAATATAGCAGCAGTGAGCAGACCAAACATTAATGTTTACATTTTAATATTTGGACATTATAATATAAGACACTGCAGGTGCTGGTAACATTATGTTTCTGTTAAGATTCTTTTGTTTATTTTCTATTTGTTTCCAGTTGTTGACCAGAGATAAGTTTGGTGGTATGTCTAAGGTTTTCCCAGCACCCCTTTACTACACTTTGTGTTTGGCCCCTGGGTGGCGCTGTAATATGCAACTGAAATGGGAATTTTTGGTCAGGGGAGGGCAGGGAGCTCTGCGTCACCATCACTCATGGCCATTTCCTCATCACGGATAAACACACAGTTCCATAATACCAGCTGGGTGAAGAAAAATTTATTATAATATTGTTAGATTTCCCAGAGCTATATTAAAATGTGAAATTCCAGCCAGATTACAGACATTCATTCTTTGCATACATTTTTTGACAGACAACCAGGCCTGGGTCCTACTTGAGTCTTTTCTCACAGCTTTTAACTATTGACTGAGGCAGTACAGCTTTCTCCTTTGCTATATATCCCAGCATGGTGTTGCCTGAATGCCTAGATACCGTTTAACTGTGATCATTTATTTCAGTGGTCCGCACTCACATTGTAATCCATTTTTGCTGTTTGCATAGCGGTAAGTTTAAGCAAACCTGCAGGTGTAAGTATACAAAAAAGTTTGAACTTTCATTAGATGCGAAAGTACCCAGGTTAAGAAGTGCAATGAACAAATCAACGTATCACCTCCCATTCCCTTTAAAAGCCAACTGCAGTTGCACCTAGATGGTTTGCTAGTTAAACTATGATGTCTGTGTGTTTTCATCTGTTAATTGGAGTGACAAAAATAGAAAATAATGATAAAATTTTGAGGATGTGAGACATATTAAAGTGTGTTTTTTATCCTAAATTTCTGTCTTGTGTTTGCAACAGGGAAAATAAATATTGAAACAAATGGTATTACTAAAATACTTCAGCAAAATACATAATAAACCCACAGTTTTTATTATTGCTCAGACATTATTATGCACATTAATCCCTGGTGCACTGCATGTAAAACTTGTTGCATGTGCAGCAAGGAGCAGCAGTGTCACTCCTTCACATGAATGCCGCGAGTTATCAATTAAGACGTCATGCCTCCCAGGCGCCACCTAAAACTGCATGCAGAGGGAAGAAAAACACACAGGGACATAACACACGTCTTTATGACATTAAAGATTTAATGACATTAAAGAGTCAATACACTGTTCAGGACACATTTCCATTGGATGTTCATAATGAAAAGAATTCAATATTTAGGTTTCTGCACTAACCAGGTAAATGTTTCCAACGGAAGGTAATCAGGACTTAACAATAATTTATAGAACAGTGACACCATGTGGCGTTTTGTAATAGAACCCATGAGCCATTTAAACCCCCAGCCCAGTTTTTAAGGCTCAGCAGAATTCAGCCACCCATTATGTAAACCTGCTTCATCCATCCACCCATCATCTAAACCTGCTTCATCCATCCATCCATTATCTAAACCTGCTTCATCCATCCACCCATTATCTAAACCTGATTCATCCATCCACCCATTATCTAAACCTGCTTCATCCATCAACCCATTATCTAAGCCTGCTTCATCTGCTGTGGGCTATCCCAGCAGACACTGAGCCAAACACAAGGAGGCACCCTAGATGGGTCACCACACAGACAAACACATACTCTCACCTACTGGCAAGTGCAATCGGCCGAGCCTGTGTTTCTATGGACTGTGAGAGGCAAGTGAAGAAGCAAGAGAAAACCCCACACGCATGGAGGCAACCTGTTCCCATCAAGAGGCTAGCCATGTTGGGAGTGTGACCTGTGTTCTTCTTGCTGTGAGGCTACAGTGCTAATGACTGAGCCACAGAAATGGGGCCACAGGAGGTCACTGCTTTTGGAACTGTTACAGACAGTGCGCCTCCACTGATTTCCGAGAGGGGGATCCTTTCTGTTCCAGCTCCCTGTCTCTACAGCTACAGCAAAACACGGATAAAGAAAAACTACAGGGACATTCAGGATGTTCTAAACTAATAAATATACTACATCATTTGACCTTCATCTGTCTCCTTCCCTACAATTCATGCATACATTCCATCAAATCGCATGGGAAAAGACAGAAAGGAAGTGGAGGTGTGGCACATACAGGTGTCATTTACGATGTAGAATCAATACAATGGAAGGTCTCTTCAACCAGCTAGCAAAATGTGAGAGAGACGCCCCTCAGGCCCTGGGAGTGCACTGGAGAGACACCCTTCCAACGAACTGAGACTGAGGATCATTTTTCTAAAAAAACATTGAGAAAGTATTAGCGTTTTAGCCACACAAGGGCGCTATACACTATTGCAAGATACTTAAACCACCTGAGAAAATGGTGTTTAAACTTCTTTGTCTTTCTTGGTCAGTAAGTGATTGTTTGTTCAGAAAAGCACTATACAAATTATAATATGTGCAAAAACACATTAATTCAATAAAAGTATATTTGTAGAATATCTTGTGTTTTGATATCTAGTGAGATGGCTAGAGCAACAAAGATTTGTGTCCCAAACCTCTCAGTTCGGAGATGGCTAAACCGACACAGTTTAACAGAAATAAGATCATAGCTTTGTGATCCACGGGAAATCCAGTGAAGGGCCTGCTCTACATCTGGAAGACTCATCTGGTGCCAAAGTGTACACGTAAACCGGGAGAGGAGGTCTACAAAAGGGGCTTTCTGAGATTTTCAGAAGGCCATAACTCTTTTTGGGGTGATTTGTCCTCTTCATTGAAGGACCTTATCTCTGGAGTGAGTGTTGGGAAACAGACCTGCTCAAATGCAAAGTGAGAGGGCATGAGTACAAGAACCCCGGAGTGGTGTTTGACAACAAGCTGACCCTCTCCGAGAACATTGCAGCGGTGAGTCGGGTGTGCAGATTTTTCCTGCATAACATCAGGAGAACACGACTGTGCGGATTCGCCCCTTCCTCACCACCTACTCCACGCAACTGCTAGTCCAAGCGAAGGTACTCTGCTGGATTACTGCAACTCCCTCCTTGCTGGCCTTCCAGCATCTTCAATCCGACCTTTGCAGCTCATCCAGAATGCTGCTGCTCATCTGGTCTTCAACCTTCCCAGACGCACCCACGTCACTCCCCTCCTTGCCGACCTCCACTGGCTACCTGTCTCGGCTCGCATCAGATTCAAGACTTTGGTGCTTGCCTTCCAGGCTGTCAAGGGGATGGCTCCGTCCTATCTTCAGAAGCTCATTAGACCCTACACGCCTGCCCGTGCACTCCATTCCGCATCTTCAGCGCGCATGGTGCCCCCTCCTCTCCATGCCTGCACCTCCCGGTCACGTCTGCTGTCTGTTCTGGCTCCCCGCTGGTGGAATGACCTTCCCACGGTGGTCAGAACAGCAGATAGTCTGCCCACCTTCAAGAGCAGACTGAAGACTTACCTCTTCAGGATGCACCTCTCTTCTTCCCTCCCTAGCTCTCCTACGTAGCCATAGTTTTTGCTGTAGCTACCTTAGGGTTACTGTTTATTACTAATTGTTGTATCAGAGTTATTGTTTACTAATTGTTTCTTATTTTTTTCCCTCAACAGGTCATCCATAGGGTTCAGTCCTTTCTAACCCTACTGGCACTTGAGACTCCTACCCTTCACTAGCACTTTGATAACCTTGTCCCCAAAGAAATGCACTTTGTGTTGTAAGTGGCTCTGGATAAGAGCGTCTGCCAAACGCCTGTAATGTAATGTAATGTAATGAGCAGAGAATGTATGGAACCAGCAGGTAGCTCCCGATGTGAGGCAAGACTGTCCTCATTTTCAATGGCTTGAAATTTCCAAATAAATGTAATAGTCACTGAACAAAAATTTTGACTTTTTCTCAGTCAAATAAAACATCCTGTTTGACTATGCTATAGATAAAGCAGCATAATTTTCATGGAATGATAGCTCACGCTGTATTGGGCCCATGATTCACGGTAACATCAGCCATGTTTTTAACAGATTTTGTCATTCCTACCATTCCAGACTGTCATGGCTGTTTGGGGACAATGGCTGCGTTTGCCAACATGGGATGGCTTGATTGGGATTCTGTACAGGCTGTTAAGGGGAATTAAATATATATTCATTAGCATGTCAGACTAGGTTTGGCATAACTGCATGTCTGGCCAAAGATTGGGACAAGCCTCTAATTGAACAATGGAATTTGCAGATATTACAGTTTTTTAAGATTGCTTTAGCACGATTTTGAAAACAGGGCTCATTTTGTCAAAACACTACAAACAATACATACAACCACACACAAAAATAGAAGACAACCTCAGATCTTTTGCAAAATAGAACACTTCATTCAAAACTATACAATAATTTATAAAAACCCAACTTTGTCACCATGTGGCACACACATGGTTGATACAATCTGATTCTGTTTGAACCAGTTACACACTGCTAAAACACTTTTAACATTTATACTTTTCGAATGATATAGTCTGGGTTTGATTTTTTCAGAGATATTGTTAAAGCACATGAATAAATTGACCAAACACAACACACAAGACCAGTACTAAACACTGATGAAAATATTTATTTCTCTCCACATTGTAAAATCAGTCAATACATCCATGCATTTCCAAAGGTTACATATTGCACTGAAAATCTGAACAGAACTTATTCTAAATATAATATAATACATAAATACACCAAAAACATTTGTGGATACAAAAAAAACATGATTGAAAAAAAAATCTGGCCATAGCACTTTGTCCACATCACAAGCTATGTCCTTCCTCACAAGACAGCAAGGGAAAAATCTTCTTGAATGGCAAATCCATCCTTGCACAGACCCTGCATAAATTTGGTTGCAGGCCTCCACCATGGTTTGAATGAGGGGTATCCTGACATAGGGCTGGAGATTGTAAACCTTCAACCTCCATACCAAAAAAAACTCCTCAATGGGGTTAAGGAGGGGAGAGTATGGTGGGAGGTATTGGAGTGAAAATTGTGGATGCTGGTGAAACCAGTTTATGACCAGAGCAGATCGGTGGAAAGATACATTGTCCCAGAGGACAATGCAACTCATCTGCTCTGCATCCCTTTGGTCTTCTGCTGTGACAATGCGTAGTCTAGTCCAGTGTAGTGTGTCTAACGTAGAGAAGTGTGTTTAGTGGTTTGCAAAACACTGTGTGGAGTGTTTTGCAAAAAGTGTGAGGCTGAGAATGTGTTTAGAGTTTTGGAGACTTGAGCTGAGGTTCTGCTCTCTGAGTGTCAGTTTCAGTAATTGTGCTTTATGTGTCATTTTAGCGTGTGAGAATTTGAAAAAAATGGTAAACACAACTGTTTGAATGGAGTTCAGATATTTGATCTGTGATCTTTGTCAATCCATCCACCCCCCTCTACAGTGGGATCTCCCTACTGTGCTGGATACATTTTTAAGAAAAAGTCTGTTTTTTTTTTATTGAATATGCCCCTACAGTGACAAAGTGAGTTTGATTGAATGCCACCCTTTAGGCACGATAATAACCCCAAACATTCTGCAAACACTTCACTCTCACCTGGAGGGTATGTACATTCACTTCCCCTTACCATCAACCTGACTTACCCAGCTATATGAAAATGTCTCCAGGTGTCCCAATGGTGGAGCTATGATCAATGTGGACAGATTTAACAGGTCATCATTTTTTTTATTTGGAGACACATAACTAATTATGTTGGATGCCTCTCCTCATGAAAAATGAAAAAGCCTCTTTGACCAGAATGGATTTTCCACCATTTTGAATTCTGTGATAAACCTTAATACATATCTCCTGCTAGACAGTTTGGCTGATTTGGACCAATTGGCCAGTTTTGGTATACAGCACCTTTATATTAATACTGTTAAATGTCGCTTTGCTTATCTACAAAGTAAAAAAAAACTGGCCTCTAAACTTTGAGGGGTCTTTATTGAAATAATGATATCTAACTGAATATGATGTAACACTGAAAGCTATGTGAAATTAACTGGCTTCTATAGGACATGAGGCATCTACAGGATATGAGACATCTATAGGGCATGCTGCATCTATAAGACATGAGGCATCTACAGGATATGAGGCATCTGTAGGGCACGAGGCATCTATAAGACATGAGGTATCTACAGGGCATGAGGCAAATTTTGGTGTAAATTCATCAGACTGCTGCAATGGAAAATAAATGACTCCTGAGACAAGTGCTGGTTAAAGATCCAAGTGAAGTGCATATGAAAAATGTAAGCACTGAAAAAGGCAGCCCCTATCAGGGAGTCAGGGCACAGCCACATAATGTAGAGACCCCTTAACTCCAGCTTTAGCCTATATTGTGCCTGTGTTTTTTTCAATGCTATGTCTTTTTTTGCTTGTTTGTTTGTTTGTTTGTTTGTGTGTTTTTTTTTTTTTTACAAATAAGAATTTATTATAAATAAGCAAGGATTTTTCAGGCTGGTCTGTGGCTTTTGCACAGTACTGTAGTTAAATAGTTCTCAATAAGCATTACTTATACTGTATATGAATATTTATGCATCAAAATAAATCCGCCCTGGGATGACATTGTAAATATCACACATACAGTTGTGCCTTTTTGTTACTGTTATGTGATCATGTGTCAGACCCTATCCTAGTGTTATCACACCCACCAAGAATAAATGGCTGGAGTGCATAAAGCCCAGATACTAAGACAAAATATAATGTGATTGTAAGTTAGCACAAGCAGCTTAGCACCTTCACATTCCTTGTACACTGATGTTATTGGTATGTTGAGCTCAAAACAAATGGTCAGATTTGGCAGAATTTAGTTTTGGTTTGTGCACCGTCATAATTGAAATCGGTCTAGGAATCCATTCTGAATGATGAATCAGAATTTCACCAAAATTATAAATGGTTTTAGCATCAGAATAAATTCCATCAATCTTTTTTTTTTTTTTACCCTTCCTGATTTTTTTCTGAGATCAGGAAAAGAAACAGGAATACTGCACTCAGGCTTTCCCTGTAATTTTGACTGTAAGGCCGAACAGGAACTGCTACTCACAATATGACCTATTGTTCTTCATTTTAGTATTTAATACATGAGTTTATTAATTCTAATTTATTCTCAATAAGTAATATATTCTCCTTGATGTACTTGTAGTTTACATAAGGTGTGATTCAGACAAAAACATACAGCTACTCTTTTTATAGGAGCATTACTTACCAATGGCAGGTAGCATTAAAAAAAATATATGCAGTAACAGTTTGTTTTCAGTTATAATGCTGCTGACGGGGACAGCTTCGGTAGGTATTCAACAACAGGGAGCGCTGGAATTTCTGTGGTTTTTAATGACTGTTTTGCTCACCTGTGAGTTTAAAAATTCTGGCGCCTTTTGTGATTAGTCCTTGTCTGTCTGGTTACCAAGCTGACGTCGGTTTGGCGCCGACAGATGGCGCCCCATGACAACACCATTTGTGGTGAGCTAAACAGAATTAAAGGCCTGGGAGGTTTAAAAAGTAAATTTTGCTCTTTGATCTGATTAAAATTCCAAACAACCATTTCGAAACTAATGCTCCAACATCCATATCTTAAATTATACGCTTGTACGTATAAGGTATACGTTTCACAAACGTGACGAACAGGAACGTATCTGAGGTAAGCATGGGTTGGATGCTGATCGTTCACATACATGTAAAGGTTTTGATAAAGAAATACTTTGTACACTATATGAATGTGATTGGAACAATACATCTCTGATATGCTAATATGCGATTCCTATGTAAAGGTAGATTTAAATCAGTTGAGTTGATTCATGTCCAGAGGATCATATCGAGCCGGTGGAACTGCTCCATAACAACTGTTCATTGGCTACTGCACTCCAACCATTTCTGCCTCTTCACGTGACACTGGATAAATGCCCGCCCGCCTGCATCTCTGGCACCAGACAATCAGGGGTCTTGCTTGGAGAAGCCGCGGCTATTTCAGTTGATAGAAAAGAGGATGCGATGGAACCGGCGGAACGACCTTAACCGAGTTTGTCAAATTAAATGTTTCGGCCAACAACTATTTGTATCATTCCGTTAGACGAGGGACGCTGAGGCTCCCATCATTTTTTAAACTTTTGAAGGCTATTAGTTACTATGACCGGAGTTTTTGACAGTCTTGCGACAGATATGCATTCGGACCAAATTACCTCTAACTCTTATCACAGCTTACACAAATCGCAGGAATCTCCAACTTTACCTGTATCGACTGCGACGGACAGTAGCTACTACAACAACCAACAGCCTGGACATTGCACAGGGTCATCTTGTGGACAGATCGGTTCCTATCAGTATCACTCGGGTAGTATGACAAATTTCCAGTATAACAGCAAACCTTACGACCTCGGTTTCAATACTGCTTACGGCACATATGGATCATATGTTTCCAGTTCGTCGCCAGCACCAATGGATGCAGGTAACAGTGGGTCAAATATACTCACAGAAACTGTAGCCTATTTTCATGAATTGTTGTAAGTGTTTGTGCCGGAGCAGGTATATTTCCCTAAAACCTTTTACTTGTTTGTATGAAATATCTGTCATTTGTCAGGAGCTACATGAGACAGTATTGGGTTATTCACAGAGTTTGTGAAGTACCCTTTACATGTATGAATGTTCCGTAGCCTATATCATGTATACTTTCACGTTCATCTTACAGAGAAAGAAGAAAGTGAACCTGAAATCCGGATGGTCAATGGCAAGCCAAAAAAAGTCCGGAAACCTCGAACGATTTACTCCAGCTTTCAACTGGCAGCTCTTCAGAGACGATTCCAGAAGACACAGTATTTGGCTTTGCCCGAAAGAGCCGAGCTGGCGGCTTCCCTCGGTGTCACACAAACCCAGGTATGCGCTCAAAACCCGTTTTATGTGTTTAACCGTGTCTGCTGGGACTGATTTTGACTGCAGTCGCCCAACTGCCCCCAACACCCCATTCAAACAAACTTTCATTTCTGGGCCTGCAGATTACCGAATCAAAATAAACCGCTTTTGGTGACGAATAACTAATATCTATTGTTAATGTTGTCATTGTCAATATTGTACATTGTCAAAAACGAATATGACTGTAAATACTAGTAACGTGAATGACAAGTTTTGGTGGCATTTTTCTCCCCTTGATAATTTTGGGCCAACAGTACTTCGGAGGTTCTTGTAAATTGCTGTGCTCTAATTTTGTAATGTTATTTTATAATTTACAGGTGAAAATATGGTTTCAGAACCGTCGTTCAAAGTTCAAGAAGTTGTGGAAAAGTGGAGAAATTCCTCCTGACCAACATGTGGCCCCCAGCGAGTCGCCACCCTGCAGCTCCCCGCCAGTACCAGTCGCTTGGGACTTTCCTCAGAGTCAAAGAATGAGTAACTTAAACGTGAGCCTGCCTCAGACCGACAGTCCCCCTAACACGGGCGCCCCTTCGTTTTTAGCGAACTACTCATGGTACTCCTCAACGAACTCTGCGACACATCTACAGCCGAACCCGCTACTACAGCCCCACCACAGCGTACCAGTGAGCGCCGGACCAATATTCTAATCCTGATCGCACTTCTTCCGAGGGCGCAAGTGCGGGAAGTTGACTATGAGTGAACTGCTTTCTCCAGGAGGATGTCAAATATGTGAACTAGTTTAAGGAAAAAAAACTAGGAACGTGCAGCTACGGTAAACGCGATGCCAGTTTTCTGCCTAATTTTTTGACAGCCATTTTTATGTAAAATGGTATGCAGGTGTCATGTAAATAGTTCCAGAGAATCGATACATGTTATATTATTTTTTGTATTTATTTATTTGTTCAGGGGATACAAATACGGGCAAGGTACAGTTTTAAATATCACTAATATCCAAAGGAAACGTATTTTAAGACCAGCAATTTACGAATGGATATTTTCCTTGATATCTCCAAGTAATTTGTTTAAAGGAGAACCTTAGCAAATAAACATGTAGCACACTTTTAAAATGGACAGGTGCCTTTTGGAAATGACCTCAATTTTAACCTACATGTCTTAAATGTACCTGAAATGTTGTTTTTTTCATGGTCAATACATACGTTTAGATTTGTTATGTATATAAGGTGAGTTGTACCGATTAGAGTTTTTGTATTTCATTTGAGAATATTTTTAAACCCACAAAGTATTGCTTTGATTTTCGGCCATTATTCAGGTGGAATTTTCCATCTTATGTTGAACTGAAGGAGTAAACGCGTTTAAACCTGTGAGCTGCTGATTACTGTTTCATTCTTATTGTATAGCGTTTTTAGAAAAGTATTGTCTTTATTTATTATGAAATTTACATTTGCAGTGTTGAATTAATATATGTAAAATATTTAAATAAAAACATGTTCATGGTGGGTAAAGCATTTAGCTCTCTTAACAGTACACATCAACTCAGACATATCTAATGTGGCAAGTTCGCTACGGCTACGCATTTCCTGCATATTTCATGTTTGTTCGTCAACAATGACACTTGATCACTGTAAGAAAGGATTTTACCTCTCAATTAGCCTTGATCTCCCCCAAGATTTTTTTAGTTTGTTTCCTTTTAATAAATCGAGGAGCCCCCGTCTTTTGACGCACTGGTGCCAGATGAATTTCCTTCTGTGATTCTTCTGTAGGCCCTACCGAAAAAGGACATTTTCTCAGAATGCAGTAGGAGCAATCACAAAGGATGTCTTCAGTTCAAATAGCAGCAAAGACTGCTGTTGCCTTGATCTGGGACAATCTTTGTAGGCATGTGAACTGCCAACACGTAAAGCAGTCACAAATAATGGTGTGCTTAGTTTATTTCATAAAATAGTACGAACATATTTTACTATCTTGATATAAAGGTTAAAAGGAAGATTTTTTTATAGAGTAAGGTTTGGAGTTTTTTAAAACATGATGATAAACAGGACAGTTTATAAAGCGCCCAAGGCGTAGAAAGAGAAGAGGTAGTGGAAGGCTGTTCTCCGTCATGGCATGCGAGAGAAGAGGAGAGCGCTCGGCTGGGCTCAGTCAGGCGGACTCTCCGGAGTCGCTGCGCCTTCTCCACTTTTTTATTAACTCTGTTTCAACAAAGAAGAGCTGAAAATCGCCCCAAGCAAACTCTCATGGAAAAGAAATTATCACAATTACCAGTGGCATGACATTACACGACGCCCCTGTG